>JALIZH010001416.1:0-28332 GCA_030522465.1 Rhipicephalus appendiculatus
GCCGCGCCACCGTCTGAAAGCTCTCTGCGCCTAACGTTGTCTTGCACAGCCTCCGTGATCAGCCGACCTCTGACCAAGCAAGGATGCCATGTTATGACGTCATGATCAGGTCACCTTATATGACGTCACAGTGACGTCATTATGATGTCGCACATGCTTTGTCTATCTGTCACGTCGTTAAGACGTCATAAGGTGCCGTCGTCACGTGGTGATGATTTTTTCCATCATTCGCGATGACGACGCCCACGGGAGACGCCAACGCGGGATGCCGTTCACTTTTCGCGTTTGATGAGTCATGGAAAGCGTTCGTCTTATTATTGTGGAAACAACTGACCCGAGCCCACAGAAGCTTAACAGCACACATGAAGAAACATGTCTATCACTGAAATGCCGCTATTGGCGTCATCGCTGCTTTGAGAGAGATAAATGTCAAACGTAGACCTCAAGCGACAAATGACGCTGAATAATACATCTACATTGAGGGCTGGATATATTTTGTCAAATTAAAGTTTGTGATTTGACACAAAGCGCACAGGTGACGACGTTTGACGTTGGTATAGCTCGTATTCGACAGCGTGCATGAAGAAGTGCTTCTACCGGCATTTCTCGAAACCTGACTGGTGATTCATGCATTCGATGCCAGACAGCTGGAAGCTTTTCTTTATATTCGAACATGTAATGGGAAACTTACTCAGATAACTTCAACGCTCTTGGCTGTTTGAAGAAACGCTCCACGTCGCGCATGTCAAATTCCCTTAGCTTCAGTAAGTGAAATGCATGCAGAGTGATACGGCCCAGACACTGCAAATGAACAGTCGCTGTCCTTTTTATTATGCATTCTGGTAAATGTATGTAATACCTGTGTAATAACGACATCGTATAGTAGCATTGCAGGCTGCCCTTCCCCAAGCTCTATTTCACTCGCTGAAAATAATTTTGGGGCCTGTGAGAACCGATGTGTCGTCGGCTGCTACTGGGATACACAAGCATTCATCTTATTTTCAAGGCGGCTGTTCTTCGTGGATTTATTATAGGTAAATATGGCTACATGCATCACTACTTTTACAACACTGATATTTTCATGCATGACTCGGTTTGCTAGACAGGAAACATGGTCTATTCTGGTAGTGTTTTCAAAGAAGCTGTGAGGCTAAAGTGTAACAGAAACTTTAACACTGCATCTTAAGACCACATCATATAAAGTTAGAGTGTGGCCATAAAACGCACGTTTCCTTACTTGAAAATGACTGATTGTAGCATTTTCTCGCACCGTTATAACAAAATTTAGTCGGGGTACTCCTGCATCGGCTAATATAGGCGTGCGCTTAGAAGTCAGTGTTATATACTTACACTTTTCATGCTGTTATATAAATGTACGGCTTAGATTGTTTTGTATAGATGTCTCAGCGCACACACCCTTTAAAATATGAGACAGAAATTAAGTAGTGCTGTAAGAGTTGTGAAAGTACTGCAATTCTTAGCTTCCACTGAGGAATTCCCACCAAAGGCGCGATGAGATGAGGACACCAGTTACTGGCGACGTTGAACACCACATACAACCACAAATAATAAAGACATGTTTTGTGTACAACGGGCAGCCAGGCTTACCAACTCGGTGTATTGGTGATACGCCCAAGTGTTGTTGTCATTCCGTGGCTTAGTCCTTAGTTTTTCTCATTACTGAACCAACTACTTTCGATCGACTGGTGTAAATAGGCATGTATGAAGGGGTACTTGGGGCGTCATCATTCAGAAAGCAAGTGTACGCTATCATTACAACACGACATCTCTCGTTGACAGAACCCCGGCAATCATCTCGTGGTTTCGTCCTCGAGACCTACCTAATTCTCGAGAGTGAGCTTGTCAATCGTCTAGTAAGACAGGGCAACGATGCCAAGGAGTATGCAGAATTTGTCATGGAAATGGTACGTAGCACGATAGTCATTCATGCCACTCGTATGGTTTTTGAGAAATTCGTAAACAGGGGGTGTGCGCTGGAGCCGATGTTTGGAGAAGTGGTCTTCTCTTTTTCAAGGGTGCGACTGATTTCTTTAGCGCTAGTGTATGTATGTTTCGTACCCACTCTTCCAATACAAACAAAGGAGGAGGAGAGGGCGGCTGTTTCGCCAATGTACCGTTTGTGACGACATGAACATTCGATCATGTAGACAACGTTTGAACTATAGTGCAGGTAAAACTATATTTTATATGATGTACATAATCAATTCCAGTGCTTTTAAATCTAAGGTCACCTTGAAGGTGTTTCCAAGTCTTCCATCTATGGCAAGAACAAGGTCTTATTTGGGCTGTAGAATGAGAGTTGTTTCTTTGTATGCACTAGCATATTTTTTAAATTCCTTTCGCAGTGATGCATGGCCTTTGGCACCTCGGGGAGCGCTTTTTTGTTCACACATTTCTGGTTTACGATTTTCTCATCGCAAGCTTCTATCTTTCCCTTCTTGCCTTTCTTTTGGATTCGTACGATTTTTTTAATCCGTGTCATTAATTCTTTTGTACTACGCGCAACGCGTCTCTACAGCCGGCTATTGCAGCAATACAATATTCGCATTTTTAATTCCATGAGCGGCTGTTTCGCCTTTTCTGAATTGAATGAAGTGTGTTGTCGACGTGCGTGTGCGCATCAAGGTTACGAGCTTTTTTATATGCCTTTTAGCAACTTTAAACGCCACAAAAGAAAAGCCTGGTGCTGACCATCAGGCAATGGCGTTCCTGTATTGAATGCTTTCCCAACATTGATAGAATGGACAGTGGACGCCCGACTGTGTGGGCTCGCTTGTCAGAGACCGGTGAGTTTGGGACGCTTAATTACGTGTAATACCACTCGGAACATACAGACGTACTCAGTATTTTCAGACCACACCCGTATATTAAGCAAATCATGACCACTATTTTGGGACAAGTGCACGTACCGGCATCTCTCATTAGCAACACATGGCCTGCCGTAACTGAATGGTAAAGAGGCGAAAAAAATTATATCTGAAGGAAAAAGCTAGTTACCATAAACGACTCTTGGTTATATACAGCAGAGGCCCATTTGGACATTCTGGTAAAATTACAGTCGCATTACAAACCACGTGACTTCCAAGTGTGTTTCACATATTATAATGCGTCCCATGTAGTTCCAATGGTTGGCGTTCAATTATCTATCTATCTATCTATCTATCTATCTATCTATCTATCTATCTATCTATCTATCTATCTATCTATCTATCTATCTATCTATCTATCTATCTATCTATCTATCTATCTATCTATCTATCTATCTATCCGCCAACGTCTGGGTACTCTCGTGATCACCTCTTTAGTGTACACGAAAATTGGTATAGGATGGCAAGAGAGTAGGAGGAACATGAATGTCTGTTCAATACATGAATCACGTGAAAATCCTTGTCGCGTACGTCAACACATCCTTTCCTCGAGACACGTGTGGCAAATACCCACATACTACGGGCCGCGGTATGCGGTTATGCGCCACAGGTGATTGACAGTTTATATCTACCACGGAACGGTGAGGACAGACATTAGTAACTTAAACGTGAGAGCGTTAAAGAGAAACTGACAGCGGCTGCGTTGACCCGACCAATGCAAAGACAAAAAATCGGTATCTCAGCAGGAATTGATCCCAGGTGTTTAGTGTGGCATACAGGTATTTTACCTGATTACCACACAAAACACACACGCGAAGTCTTGCCACACACACGCCAAGTATTGAAACTGCTTTGGAACGAGGGAGTATGCTGGCGTAACGTCGGTGCAACTTCAGCCGTGGTTGCAGTGCTGGCTATCTAATTTTATAGCACAGGAATAAACGTTACATATGTAAACATGTGACACAAACGTCATGCCGGGTTAACATCATTTGTGGTTCCAATGCTGACTCCACCTTTATGGCAGTCTAATGAGCATTACATTTTTATTCCTACGATGAGCAATCTATATTCAGGCGTTGCTCGACCGCGGGAGAATACGCTAACGAAATTTTGCGTGTGGTATTCACAGCGCACTTCGTTTCCATAATGCCGATATCTGTGCTCTTATGGGAGTGCTGAGGTTATGTCAGACCATAAGTTACACAGTGTAGTCATCAGGAGACTCCAGGTGTAGTGGACGTTCCTGGTAGCCCCCGATGTGCACACAACTACTGCACTTAACGTCGATACACCTCGTAACGCTTGCCTCAAAGCCAAAAAGATGCAGCATAGACAATTAATCGTCGGCTGCTTCGCATAAAACCGATTCCCACGTGACGTAGGATCTGCCAAATTTTTTTCGTCATATATGATATTTTTTTCGCCTACTTCCTATTCAGTTACGGCAGGACGGCGTTGCGGCCGCCGAGAGATAGATCAACGTACAGATTTCCCCAAATCCTGGGAATATAATAATGGCTATTTAGTCAGGTCAGTATAGGTCCGCAAGGTGCACCCAAACTGCATACTTGCAGTGCATCAGCGTTACATTACTTGAAAAAATATTGGACCCGGGTGCTCTCTTAAATATAAGAGAGGCGCCCAAGACCACTTCGGAGAAGAAACTACAAACTGCGCACATCAATGCGCGGTTTGTAGTTCCTTGTCCTCCTATGCATTATGCAGGGTGTACCTTTTCTTACTTCTCCTTTATATACAGGTACCATTTTCTTCAGTTGGTTGATTAAACTGTCACGAATATCACTTACAAATTAAGGGTTACACTTTTTTTTTCCAGGTGACCCAAATCCTCCAACAACTGAACCCTCCTGGCAAGATTGTTTTAAGACGAATTGAACTAAAAGTATCGTAAGCGACAGATTTAAGTGCATTCTTTGAAACATGCTCACCAATTTGCAGACGCGAGAGGATGACTATGCTGTCTTTATCAACGAGAATACTGTGGACGCTCCCAAGACCTTAGGGAATGTGGCAAACTATGCGACGTCAAACAATGAAATGCAGCGTGCAGACGCTGTAATCTATTTGGTAGGGTGAGTATGACGTTCCGAAAAAATTATCGCGTTGCTGACTACTACTGTTGAGACAAGTACTGCTTCAGCTTTGAGTTATTATGACTGCAAGTCAACATCATGAAAAAGCCATTCTCGACAGCAAAATTAAAGCGCTTGTCAGACGTTTAATATTACCCTTGTCTTATGCCAGCTGAGTGTTCTTGACGATTTTCTTTTCTATATATCGTATTATTATCGCATGCTACATCTTCGCAACTACCCATTGTGTAAATCTATTACACCACCAGTTATGCGTGCTAGCGATTACACTGCATTTCCAGCTGCATACTTTCTCTTTAACATCAACTCCAATATAAGGTACTCTAACCTGGTTTCTAATTCAAAACGTCACATTAAGCGGTCCTAGCCTTGCACCTAACATTGGAACGTTAGATCGTTCGTTGCGCGAGGCTGCTTTTTTTGAACAGGCCTTAGGTTTCACTATTTATTTCCCTAATGATACAAACACTGAATCGAAATGGTGTACATTTTTTTCTGAGCATAGCTGTAAGTTGCAGTACTTGTATGGCAACGCCCGGGTACTACGCTTCAGGCGGTAGCTCCTTGTGTATATTTTGTTCAGAAAACCAGGATCTCCCGTGAGTGAGTAGAATGAAAAGACACACTTTTCCATACATTTCGGAGTCAGACCTGATAAAAATCTCTTCATGTACGAATACGAAAATTTTGTTTCCAATCCAAGGCTCAGGTTTTCCCTGAAATGTTTTCCCAAGTTTGTTTGAATGCAAGACTATAATCTAAACGACAAAAAAATGCGTCTTTGCTCGAGAAATAGCGTAGCTTTTTATCTGCAGTCGTATTAGAAACGTTTACTCTATAGGATACCTGTGATTCAGGATGCATATCCCCTCATTACCTGCTTAATTCATTCATTATTATTTTTAATTTCAGAAGGGACATGCTACACAAGAGACCTGATGGCTCGGTATTCGTATCGCATGGTATGGGTATGCTTCATTTATTACCTAAAATAGCACGCATTGTTTAAATAGGATGCAAACATTAAATCGACAAGCCATTGAGAGCAATTAGTGCATGGCATTGCCGAAATAAGAAATGGTCAGCACCCTCATGCAGCGTATAAAAGAAAACGCATAAATCTATGTATGTCTCTAACGCATTCAATATTTTTACAGATAGACGTTTTAGCATAACTCAGTTTTCATTAAAATACAATGCTGTGACGTGAACGTATTACCTTTAAAATATACAATGTTAACTATGCAATCGCGAGCACGACCCGAAAATGTCAAGAGTCATGAGACACTGCAAGTAACATTTATTTTCTTCACAGTTGTTGTATTTGCCCTTTACAATTTTTTTTTCTTTCTAACTGATGTTTCAACACATTAATTGTTTTTTGATAGCCTATGCTTAGACTGTGATGGGACAGTGTATTGATTTGCATACAAGATTGATAAATTAGTAAAAGTCTGCTGCATTCCCTCAGTAATTAGAACGAAATGTTGAGTATGGATGCATTTGAAGACTAGCTGCCACTAGGGCTTGTGCACAGGTCTCCACTCAATAACAAATTTTCGTCCATACCCAATTAAGCTATTGATGTCTTAATAAATTAGCGTTTAATATTAATCTTCAGTGGCTTAACTGTGTGCGGAATATCGCACCTCATAAAATAATCGGATACGCAATGAGATTTTTATTGTGCCAGCGATGCAAGGTTTCAGAATATTTTAGGCATTTAGTTACGAAAGCTTTTTTTTTAATTAGAACACGTGCTATGGTGTTGAAGTTAAAGTAAAAAACCTTGATGAATAACGTGTTGTCTCTAGCATTCCGAATGAGGTCCTAAATGCTGAATTTTTGTAAATATTACACGTAAGATTACCCCCATCCCATCAAATTCAAAATTGAAGCAATTCATTGTTACCTTGTGGCATCGAAACAAGTGTTAAATTTGGTCTATCACCGAGTGGTATGCGCGAAATCCTGCTTGCTGCTTTGGTTTATTGAATTCCTAGGCGGGCCTAATTATGACATCTATTATCAGTCGAAAGCTGGAGGCTTCCAAACAGGGAGGCTTGCAAACAGGGAGGCTTGCAAACGACGCAGTGAGCCATGAAAAGGAAAATGATACGTGTAACTTTAAGGCGCAAGGAAAAAGTGCAATGGGTAAGGGAACAAGTGGTTGTGAATGGACATATTAGTCGAAATCAAGAAGATATTAGCATGTGCAGAGGATGTAGCGCCAAGACAAGATGAGCGCTGGTCAGTAAGAGTAACCGAGCGGATTCTTAGACAGGCAAGATCGCGACGGGGAGGCAAAAAGTTAGATTGAGAAGTTTGCCGGGATTATAGGTGGAAGCAGGAAGCACAGGAAAGGGTTGATTGGCAAAACATGGGAGTGGCGTTTACCCTGAAGTGTGGTGGTCAGGGTGATGGTGATGATGACTTAAACAAGTAGTAAAGACAACCTCACAATGTTCTATATTACTTTTTAAATATTCTTGCGAAAGCTGGTGTGTCATTCACACATTCATCGCGCAGCCACGTTGGTGAAATTTATTATTGCCAAGTTCGAGCTCTGTGTTATTCGCTATAATGCACCTCAAACACATTCTAGAACTGTACGATGTACTCGGGCTAAATTTGTGGTCTCACCCACGATTGGTCAATGTACTCTGAGTGTCACGTATGTGTTTGTGACGTTGTTCTTACGCTACGAAGCAGAATCAAGATATATTGTTTTTACTGGGAGGTTGGTCAGACTAACTAACGACATATACAGTATGTAAGTGCCTAACAAACGGGTGAGAAGAAACAATTGTGTCCATATTCTAAGTCAACAGGTGCCACAGTATATCCCGCTAATTGTGCGCCCAGGCTTATCAAAATAGACTCTTGGTGTGTTGTAGGGTTACGCAAGAACTTTGAGTAACGTCCTTGAAAAGGGCTATGCGCATTTTTAAATATTTATACATGCAGGCGCATAATGAAATTTCTGTATAAGCTGATGAATATAGCGAGAACGCTTTGGGCGTTTTCGGCTTCCCCGCAAATACTTATAGATTGTTTCTTCGTGTCACGCAGTGTGCTTTAAGAACACTGTGCAAAGCAATTATGTGGAATGCCTACGTAACCATTGGTCATTGATTTTTCCAATAGTCATACTGTTTTCTCTGACATCGTGAGCGACAGTAATCTCTTTGAATAAAGATAGAGAAAAAAGTTAGGGAACGCTTGAGTTTCGCTTTCAAGAGTAGAACGCAGTATAGCTTCATGGGACCGCGTTCGCATTACTTTCTCAATTCCACCTGGCTTGGCATCTCGGTGGAAACCTATAGTATGCTGCAGCGAAAGCAAAGGTTCCGACGCCTTCCCTATCCAATATCCATGCATGCGGCGCGATGAAACACGGCCACACGGTGGCGCGTTGGCGTTTAAAAGCGCTTCCGCGGGCTCTTAGCTTCATACCGCGGGTGCTGTACACGCCGCTGACGAACATCCATGATGTGCGTACCAGAAATCCACAAATGCTAACTGGTGTATATAAATAGGTCGCCGTTAGTGTGCTAAAGGACGTATGCGTGGTGGACAAGCGGCTAAACGCATTGCGCCAAGGAGCGAGGGGTCACAGGTTTGAACCCTCGGTTCCGCTGGAACCGAAGATGCTTAACACGAAAGTGTTTTATGCCATGGTCCATTAAGCCGTCACTGACTTGTTTCGGTCAAAGGTATGACGTTGGTAATATGCACAATAACAAATTAGAAAAAAAACTAGAAGAAAAGCTTCCGTTGCCGGAGATCGAACCCACGGCCTTTCGGTCCACGACGATAGGCGGTCGGCGCTCTACAGACCATGTCGGCGACGAACTCGCACGACATACCACAAACGCGACTTATATTTCGCACATATTCTCTCTCGCTCGGTGGTTTCTGTTGGCGGGGCTAGGCGAATCATGCTGGTGCCGCCGTCTGTGAGCAAAGAAGTGAAGTGAAGTTCTGCGTCATGACACTAACGAGCGCCGATAGAGAGTGATTTGGCGATGACGGAGTTCGAGCGTCTAAATTCCAGCGAGACGCACTGGCCGCGCTAGCATCGAGGAGTCGCCTCAGACGCAGTTAGGTTCGTTTCTTGTTGCTTCGTGTTAGCGTGTGACGGCTCGTCGCCGGAGTAGTGCCGCTTCGCCATGCACCGAAGGTGTTTCTCCACCACCTACTGCTGCGAGTGTGACAGCACCGACTAGTAAAACTGCTGCGTGAAGCGCCGCAAAAGCTAACGATGTCGACGGGCGAATGTCGTGCCTTCGTGAAGCGAGACAGAGGCCAGCGGGACGTGGAACGCCTTTGCGCGTTCGTGGCTCAAGTTACGAATCTCTGCCTCCCGGGTTTCTGAAGCATAGTGCGGTAGTGCGTGCATGAGCACAGGCGTTGGTTACCCTCTTGCGCGGGAGAGCACATCCTGCCGTGTCTCTCCTGAATTAACGACGCTTTCAAAAGTGCATATCGATTAGCAGTGTCTATTATCTCCTTGCTGTTGCTATCGTTGCGCGGGATTCATAGTATGTTGTGCACATGCTTATGTTAACAACTTCAGCTACCACAACGGGTAAATCATGAACGTCGGCGTTAGTGTTCGCGATGGAGATGTGGCCACCAGGCGTGAACGTGTGCGTATCTACGTCAAACGGTTCTATAGCTACCAAACCCAAATAGGCGTGGAAGAAGCTCTGATAGATGACAGCACAATAAACAATCAAGCGCGTCTGCGAAGACATGTTTCACTTTCGCGCTATACCGACTTCCTATCACGGAGAGATAAGTCATATTTTTTTGTCTTTCTTTATTTGCACACCTCGAATTCGCGCTCGCGGACAACGCTGATTTTTCGCAAAGACATCGCCGACACCGAAGCTGTTTAACGCAATCGCGTCAACAAACGTTTATTGCCGAAAGAGTGTTTCGAGGGCTCCAAAGTCCAGCGAATTCCGAGGGCTCTCTGGGGCTCCCTACACCAGTAAGCCTCTGGTGTTCGCTGCCCTCTGGGCACTGGCGACGAGTTGTCGCTGATCTTCCAGGTCCTCAAGGGTGGGCTTCGCCTCCCACGTTTCCGTTTGGTGATCGTGGTTCATTTCTCGCGCTTCCTTCCCAGTCGTCTGTGGTTGCTTATTGCTGTTTGCTAGACAGCAAAATTCCAGAAGCAAGTGTGCAGGGTGCCCGGTGAGTTGCATAGCGGGCATATGTAGCTGCGTAGCGTTGGGTAGGCGCTGTGTATTAACGTTCCACGTAAGTTGAAGAGAGCAGTGCTTTTTCTATGGTTTGTCATACTTACACATTGATCAGATATGACAATGTAAAACTTCTAAATTATCACTTGCGAATGACACTAACGTCGTAATATTACATGCTCTGTTTTCAAAGCCTACTGCATAATTGTTATAACTCCTAGTTGGCAAAAATTAACTTGAGACATTCTACCAACGCATTTCACTCTGTTATAACACCGAGCTTAAAAATCTAAAAACCAAGATTATGCTTCCAACTTAAAGGGCCCCTCACCAGGTTTGACAGTTTTGAGCTAACGAGCGCAATGCACACTCTAGGCGTTCACGATCACGTCCGCCAAAATTTGCAGCGCTGCGCGCCGCGGAAATGGGTCATATTTCAAGCTGAACGCTGCTTGCCCTCCTTCTCGCGGGCGCGCGCCCAAAGAATGAGGGGATGACGTACACGATGGAATGACCTACGTAGATGGTAGTGCTGTGACACTGCGATAATTATTTGACATGACGTGTAGTTTGTGTAATTTGTTGCTTGAATAGATGAATAACTCTTGAGAGCAATAATAAAACACACTAACGGAAGGTGTGCGTTTTTCTTTTTTAATTTTCACTGTGAATCGCAGCGAGATGCGAGACTAATCTACCTCTGTTTCGCATGCGTTCGTGTTCTCGCGATTTGCGCATCGTGCAGACACCGCCCCTTTCAACGAAACTAATTTTCTACCGCGTTCCAGCGCTCATTAAGCTCGCTTACCCTCCCGCTTCTATATAACTAAATGTTCATGCGGCACACCGCTAGTCTCGCGTCCGTACAAATGTCGCAGTTTCATGCTCAGTAATAGATTGAAAGTCATCGGCGAGGACGCATTCGGAGCCTGCAGAGACGAAGCGCTGAGAACGCCGCCGCAATACCGGTCGCGTCTCGGAGGATCGGGCTGGCTCGCGGACGTCATCTCTCTTGACTTTGTGTGCGCATGATGTGTTCATGCGTATGCGTCATGTGATCCTCCCGCTCGCGTGCCGAAGAGGGCAGGGAAGGGATTTGGCTTGCGAAAGCTACACGGGACGAGTGGCAAGGGTTTCAAGCTCGCCTCCTCGCATCATGGTTGCGCGCCGCCTCAAAACATTGGTTTTCTCAGCTTCTAATGGACCGATTAGAAAACTTTTTTCTGGCGAAATGATCTTTATTGGGCGCGCAACGACTGCGAGTGTCTAACTAAAATTCGTCATGTCACCTGGTGAGGGGCCCTTTAGAAGAAAGCATTAAATTATTGTGAAACTCTGTTCTGTAAACTTTTAATCATTTTTATCCCACTTAAGATATTTAGGTGGCGCTACTAGAAACATTCACGTGATTTTTAAATTGTGGTTTCTAAAGGATTGTGTATTATGTCACATTTGGTGTATGATGCACCACACATTAAAAGATATCTGTACTTATTTATGTTAAGAGGACTGAGCGTACGAACATGGACACAAGAGAGCAGTCAAGACACCACGAATGGCGTTTGTAACGTCACAAGCTGGGTTTTGTGATGTCCTGGTTTTTTTTTTTTTGTTCATGTTTTCACGCCCAGTGTTCTTAACATGAATTACTACCTACTGGCTCAGCTGTGTATTATTGTACGTATCTGTACTTCTCACCAAACCTATGACATCGATATTTTACGATTATAGAGGGCTACTATCTTCCAGTAATTTTTTCGCAATCAAGAGAGATTGTGAGCTTACATAAATTGGGATTTTTAGCGATTTTCTTAGCTACTTCCAACTGACCCAGCCACTCCAACATTTTTCTGTATCACTATTGGAGTTTGTCTATTACCCCCTACTACATGCTTATTGCAATAGGTGACGTTCTGGCCACATCCTAAATATTCCCTCAAAGGACCTCAACGGCGTCTCGTCGGAATGACGCCATGGCTGTTTTCTACGCCAGCAAGTGTCGGGTTTTCATTACAAGCCATGCGAACGTGCTAAATTTCATGAAGTAGCCCTACTGTAGAACGGTACACTGTACGAAGGTCACCATGTTAGCCTTGAAAAATTACATGGACAATAATATTCCTTGCGTGATGCATTAAGAAGCAACTACATCAGTGACATTGATAGTTCGTGAGTAATACCCAGGGTGTAGAAATGCGTTCCGTATCCAACAATAAAAAGTGATGTTGAAACATAATAGATGTTAAAAATAGAATAGCTGCTCTTTCCCGCTTGCTAATGAAGATAAAAAATACCTTAGCTAAATGCCACATAGTTCAAATTTGTTTTTTGTTTTATACATAACCTGCGTAAACATGTTAATTCTGCTACAGTGCAAGACAACCAAGCAACGCGCTCCATTATACACAACTGTTCATTTACTATGCGAACATTCCCTTCAGGGAAGCATTCGTAGTAACTCTGTCTGCTTTCTTCAAGTACACATCCACTGAAAATATTTACTATATCAACACAGGACCTTGAGGCTAAATAATAAAGTACAGCATCATGGGATGCCGCATATTAGTTAATAACACAAAAAAAGATCTGTTTGAATTGTTTTTTTTTTGCATGCAATACTTCCTTGTACGCATCTTCACCAGATTACCTGTGCCTGGTCATCACGAGGTATTCAAGGAAAGTGATGTAAATAACTCAAACATTACTAACGCCCCCCAGGCAAAGGGCGTTCTGACATCTGCCCGGTGTACAGTCGCGCTCAATATGAGTTGCAACACGCTGACTGTGGTTAAAGTGACCCCAATCCTGAACAATAACACCGACAAACGTTAAATTCGTTCAGAAAGTACCGCTAGCTGAGAGGGTTTAATTCACCATTTTTTTTCTGTGCAGGTGCCGCTTTGCAGTTTTGGCACCATTTTTAACACAGAAAGCTTGTTGCAACTCATATTGAGCGCGACTGTAGGTGCTGGTGTAAGGAGGACTTGAGAAGTTCGGGGTCACGATGACAGTGATCTCAAACTTTCAGGGCCTAACAATTTTCGGTTTGCATTGCGACTAAATAAATATATTTGCTTTTTCTTGTAAACAGGTCTTGCGTTCACGAAAGGAGCCTGCACTAAACACAATGTCATTATCGCTGCAGACAACGGAAACAAATATACAGGCCCAATGAGTGTTGCTCATGAGATCGGACACTTGTGAGTACAATGTCGCACAGAATTCAATTCACATGTCCGAAAGCTTTAAATCTATCTGTGTTAATGCATATGTTGTAGATATAACTCCACTATATTCTGTCTCCAAGGGCTTGCGCCCGACTGCCCGCCTCTGCCGGCCTCTGCAGCCACATTTTATTATGGCAAAATGCAAGAACACCCTGTGTGCTAAGATTCAAGTTAATTTTATTATTACCCAGGTGGTAAAAATTATTCTTTGAAAGTGATTTTATCATTGTACGAATGATCCCCTGTTATCATCTCAACGATGTCCGGAGATTCTTGATTGATGACTCGGGTAACGCCTCTGGCTTTTCGTTCAAGGTAACTTGCCGGTCGGCGACAACGGTGACCTTTAAAAACCTGGAGGACGCTTGAACTTTGCCTTCAAGAGCAGAACGCGATAGCGTAATGCGTCCTCGTGCACGTCGCCTTCTCAATTGCTACCCTGCTTCGGTTCTCGGTCTTTGCCTCAACTTAGCCGTAAGGAAACGAGCGACTGTGTGCGTAACATTGGCCGTTGCAAAGTATCCTTAAATGCGTACTGCAAGCACGGTTATTAAGTGCCCACTACGCCATAATTATTCCTTTTACGAATCAGCGAAAGGGCCCTCTACGCGTTCCTAGGGCAACACACGAACCTACGCTGCAGTTCAATTTCTTGATGCTTCTGCTGCTAATGATGATTAAGTATGTCTGAACACTTTTAGTCAATGGGCCTTTAAAACACCCGCTCGTTGAGCAATTCACATGTTCTGACGCCACGCGTGATTCTACGCTTCTGCCACGCAATATTACATCCCTTAAAGAGTCTCCTTCCTCTACATGACATTCGTGTAGTGTTTTTTTTCCAAAGCAGTTTCAAGAAATGCCGTGGCTCCGTGGTGGAACACCAGCTTGCCACGCAGACAGTCTGTGTTCGATCGTCACTCGGACCCAGAATTTTTTATTATTTGTTTTATTTGCATCTTTCTCTATTTTTTCCTCACGGACAAGATGACGTTTTTTTCGATCACAACTAACGACGGCGTCACCGAAGCCGACACCGACGCGGACACCAGAATTTTTCCGAAACGAGCTATTTAACGCTGTCACGTTAAAAAGGTTTTTCCGCGTAAGATTCTTTCAATGATTTTCTCATTTATCATACCACTTAGGGAACTTGTGTAGTTATAAATATCTCTTTATAGTCATTCTTCATGCTTAAATGCATTCTCAGATGGAAAATTATTTCTGCTGAGCATTTATAACAGCTTAGACGGCAGTGCTAGGTCAACTTTTTTGAGTAGAATTGTTATGGTCAAGGTTTGCCGTGTGTCGCAGATAGAAAATTATCGTCGACATGAACCAGCACGTGCCCAATGACCATGCAAGCATTCTGTACAGATGGTTAACCAAGAGAAGCTGAAACGTGCCCGCCAACTCTCCTCTGATACAGCCTTGCGCGACTTAGTCTAGGATGCGCTAATTTTTAAAAGTGCAGCTGCCACTCTTTTCATTTCTTCTCATATATTTACTTACAGGATTTGCATAAACATAGCAAATGATACATTTGGACAGTTTTACAGTTTGTTTAATTGCTGTGAGTCTAAAGAATTAACCACTCGGACCTAATCAATGTCAATATCTAGTCATTTTGGCTCGAAGTACAATTTGGGAATATTACAGTGATTTTCTTGCGGAAATGACCCATCATCTAATTTACACAACAGGATAGGTTCCTCTCATGACGGTAGTGAATTTGCACCAGAATGCCCACGTGACGGCGGAACCATAATGGTCCCACAAGCAGTTGGCGAAATTCGTGCTCGATTTTCTAACTGCAGCAGAGAAGCCATATCAACGTTTCTCAAGTAAGTGATTGCGTTTTCTCTATTTTGTTATGTCGTGCATTTTTCTCTAATATTAACACTTGATGGGGTTTAACGCCCTGTTTAAATCGATGGGCTTTAACGTGTTGTTCAAATAAACAACTAGACGGAGAAGAAATGGGAATCAAGGTTGACAGAGAATGGCTTTACAACCTACGATTTGCAGACGACATAATGCTCTTCAGTACAATAGCAACGAATTGCAAAAAAAAAGGATTCAGGAACTAAGCCGAGAAAGTATTAACGTAGGCCTCAAAATGAATAAGATACGACGCAGAGAAAGATGATGTTGAATAGCCTGGCGAAAGAGAAAGAATTTAATCTCGAAAAGCATACATTGGAGAGTATACAAGAATATGTATACCTAGGACCACTACTCACGGGGGGAATCTAATCACAAAACAGAAATTCAGAGAATAGTACGACTGGGCTGGAGCGCATTCAGCATGCACTTCCCAAATAATTACAGGAAACCTGCCACTAGTATTAAAGCAAAAAGTATACTGCCAGTACTAACATATGTGGCTGAAACATGGGGAATAACAAAACAACTAAAGCAAAAGCTTAGGACCACGCAGAGCGCAATGGAACGCGAAATGGTAGGAATAACATTAAAAGATCGGAGGACGGCAGAATAAGTAAGAGAACATACAGGAGTCGCAGATATCCTAGCTGACATCAAGAGGGAAGAAATGGACTTGGGCTATTTTTGCCAGGACCAAGAAGTTTAAAAACTCACCATTATCATTATGCATAATCGAGTTGAACTCCCACCTAACATCGCCGAAATAACAGATCCTTCCATATTTCACTCGATGCTACAGGGCTATTTGCATAGCGAGTAACACTGCTAACCTGTGTCTAATTGCCCTCGTTTCTTGTTAGCGATATATATTCAATGTAATTTTCATAACTGTTTTCATCATTATACTTTAAAAAAATTTTTTTCTACTCATCAATATGTATTCGACTCATGTTGGTGAACGTATTTGACTGGATGCTGTGATTCGACTTGCTGTTTTCTTTTACTTGTTTTCTTTTTTGGTATTTTGTTGTCTATTTATGTTGTTTGAAATGTATGAATTCACTTAGATCCCCCCCTATGTAATGCGCAATAGTGATTTTAGGGTTGTCGCAATAAATAAGTAAAAATAAATAAATAAAATAATCTCTGCACGCCTCATAGAGACTGCACCACAGGTGATTCACGGTCTATGTGAACCCCGAAGAGCGAAAATAGACATTGAAAACTTGATTCAATTTATGAGTGGACTGAACAACAGGAGGATATACAACTTGTTATAGTTGACGATTATGATGTGGCACACAGACGCTAGTGCATGTAGTGCTAGGACTCAACAAGCTATAGTAGAAGTGGTTATCTGAAGAAATGACGCTTATGTCTGCGGCCCAATAGGGAGCACGGCGCAGCATCAGGAGAAAGTGAAATGATAAATAAAGAACATAGCAGAAGAGGATAAAGAAAAAGAGCCACGGTCTCGTCCATTCATGGGGAGGCCGATGGGTAAGGGAGACCATCAAGTAGGAGGCGCTCAGCGGTAGGCGGTGATCCCGGTAGCCTCCACAATCTCGAGGACGCTGTGGAGCAGGCCCGTAGACAGGCTAGGGGGGGCTAGCCCCCCCCCCCCCCCTCCACCAAAATTCGGACGGAGTAGGTTGTTTTACCGAGAATAACTAATGAAAATATGTGGTTTTCAAGGTTTTCAACAGGTGCCCCCCCCCTCCCCCCCCAAAAAAATAAAAAATTCTGCCTACGGCCCTGCTGTGGAGAGCCCGGAGGTTGGGATGCGATGGGAAGAGCAGTTAGTTCGCGGTCGCTGCAGTGACTGAACAAGCTATAGCCTATAGCGTTGCTCGTTACCGCAGGAGTACGCCAACAAACGCTGCTAACACTTCTCATCGGTAAATATGTCGTCTATTCTGTAATGTGAGCGCTGGCGTTTCGTCGGAGAATGAGCTACTGTTTGCACACCAGTGTAGTTAATGTGACTCGTGAGCGTGCGGTGTATACACTGCTACTCAAGTTGCGGAAACACGTCAATGCACTCACTATGGCTTGGCTCAATGTGCGACATAAGCACCTACTCACTGACAGCTTCGCATGACATCGATTCCCACTATACGTGGGGTTTGCTATATTTTATTTAAAGTTGCGACTGTCGTAAAATGCAGATCCAATGCACAAAAAGTGATATTACGCTCGTGTGCTTTTGGATCCAACAGTCAAGAGAGTTCTGGCACGCAATGTATGATATCAGAAAACATCGTGAACGAAGTGAACCAGGTATTCACCTTCCGCCGGCTCAGATAAATATCTGTAGAAATTTTGATGATGCAGAGTGGATGTACTGATGCAGAATGGGGGGTTTTTATTTAAATACTCTCAATGCTAGGGCGATGTTACAGAGGGGTGGTGTTGCAACTTCGTGAGGGCAGTGTTAAATGAATCATGATCAGTGTTCGAGGCGATGGGGGGGTGGGGAGGTGATCAATTTCGTTGAAGTTTTCGGCATGTAACATCGTAAGTACGTGTTGGTCTGGCAGAACGGGATTTCAACTTCACAGCCATGATCAACGTGCGATGAAAGATAACAAGGGACTGAGAATAAGGCGAGGATTCGTAATAAAAACGATTTTATGGAAAAGACGTAGGCTGGCCTGAATTTCGCTGTTAGAACGTTTACGGAGGTGAAGAGAACCTTTTATTGAAGTGGTACTGGTTTAGCGAGAATACTGAAGAACTATGAACGAAGCTGAAAGATTTTGGATAGAGACAATCAGGTATCGTCTTGGTGCAAATTTCAAGTGCAGGTCTCGTAAAACAAGTTAACACTCCCTTTCGTTCACACAGGACACGTGGAAAATGCTTGTTTCAAGAGAGTAGCCCCATGCCGATAACGACCACCACAGAGGCCACCAGTGGCACGGTGGTTCCAAACATTGATGATCATGCAAGACATCAAAAAAAAGATTAGGAGACGGTGTGAAAAGTTTCTGTCGAAAGGGTATTTTCTCTCAGATTTTAAGGTAGGTCGTTTGGCTTCTCAATCTAGGTTTTGTCTTATTTATGACAACTAATGACATTTGGTGTAAGCGCACGTTCAAAAAAACGAACAGGGTTCATTACGCATTCACGTAAGGCGACTCGGAGGCGAAAGCTATTTTGTTTCCTTCTCAGTCGATCTGCTGATCCCCTCTCGCCTCCCTCTAAAACATTTGTGCACCTCACCTGGTTCTGTACTCCCTCTGGAATCGGCCTGCCTTTCACCGAGCGATGAAGTGATGAGATGACGTCATTACGTGACGTCATAGTGACTTCATGATGACGTGTCACGTCATGATTATTTTTTCCATCACTCGTTTGACGCCGGCATAGCGGGACGACAACACCGGTTAATTTTCGCGTTTGATGAGAAATCAGACGCTCTTGTCGTATTAATGCATGGTGTCTCCCCAGTTGTATTTCGGAAACAGCTCTTAAACATATTCTAATTATAACTTGCCCATACGTATTTACACAAACTTCATTATTCTTTTATGGATTGCAATTTTCTGTCGCCGTGCCACGGGAACGTCAAGTTTTATGTACTCGGAATAGTGCGGTACTTAAGCATGTTCTCGGAATAGTGCGTAGGGTTCTCGGAATAGTGCGATATTTAAAGTATGTAACCATGCTGGTTTGTGTAGATCGGGCAGTCTCCAAACACACAGCCCGCAAGCCGCATGCATCCTACGGACCTTTCTTTAGCGGCACGGCCCGCACATGACAGTCTTCACGCTACATATTTTTTCTTAATAAGTACTTCCATGAGCTGCACAAATATGAGTGGTCTCAGGCGTTTATTTTTTAATATTTTCGTGATGCACCCCACGCCCTCACCATGTGTTTAAACATCACCGTGAAAGAAAAACTACATTTCATAATCGACGTTTAGGTTTTAGGTCATTCTGGAGATTATTATCCATTTGTTGTTCCCATCCTGACGCCAAATCCCTTTCAGAAATTGCGCATACGTGAGATATGAGAAAGGCTGCTTTTCAAATGGTTACGTTAGCTTACGTTTTGTACAAACTACACCTCCTCCCCTTTCATCCCGTGTTTCTGCACTTTACTGGTCCTTGCCGAACAAAATTTCGAGATTCCGGCCCGCTCGTTGAGGTGCGTTTAGACTTCTGGTGTAGAACCATTATGTATTACAGGGCACATTTCCACAGCGGTAAAAAGAAAGCGACGGATGTCGACACGCGCTGTCTTCTCTCCGTTGTCTAAGTGCACGCTGTAATACGCCATTTCTCTTGATGTATGCCTCTAAATTAGCGTTTCAATTGTTTTGCCTTCTCTCTGAATGATAAAGCGTGAAACAAATTTCTACCAGAAGAAACTCTACCAGACAGATCATTTACGCCAGTGTCGAGCTCAAAAGAAAGAAAAAAAAGTATGTGATGTTGGAACTCTTGTAGATATGAGGGGAACAAAATGAAGGATAAGCATGATGCGAATGTGTATAAAATTACAATACAAAAGAACATGTATGCAGTGAACTATAAGCCGAGTAGTGTTGTCAGCGCCAGGACGCACAGGAAACCACCCTACACACAATAGTTGATTGGTATCCATTGTAGGATAATAAACATGCTGTTTGTGTAAGAAGGTTCAGAGTAGATATCAGTCATGAATACATCGCCAACCTGCAGTTTGCAGAATTAATTTATAGAGAAATATGCAGAGGACAAAAACAAAGCAGCCTAACCTGCTGAGAGAACGGCAATTAATGGTTGGCGTTCAGCCTTAACTATTTGCGCAAGAGTTTGTTTAGTGATGGGAAAAAGTAAAAGTAAACACAATCTTGAGAACTGAAGAAAATATAGACAACAATCAAAAGATATTCGCTCCTATACCGAAGGCACATGAATTGATGACCGAGTGCTCACCGTTGTATTGGGGCAAAAAGGCAGATAGCGCAGAGTCATCGCTTATTACCATTCTTCTTGTGCTGGGTGGCGTAGGCGTGCGCACGAGGGGGGCAGGGCGATGGCCGCCCCGCCCCTTAGTCACCTGAGAGGGGGGGGGGGGGGTGCCGAAGTCTGAACCACTGATTGACTTTATATGAAATGTTGTTGCTGCGACGAACCTTCGCCCCCGGGAAGGAAAACCCTGCGCACGCCTATGCTGGACGATAATAAGGCCCCTAACAAAACAACTTCAAATTTAATAAAAAAACAAGCAACGATAACCGTTACGACAGTATTAGAGTTCCCCGCGGAATAGTACGTCTGGAACATAGCGCGTACCCTTCTTAAGTGGGAATAAACCCCAGTTTGTATTGTTCTGCAAATTATGGCCACCTCTGCTGTTAGGTCTTTGTGGGGAGGGGAGTATATTTGTCGGGTAAAGCGCTGCTGGGCAAGCAGGTCCTTTGTGAAAGTAGGGTTCTAGTTTTCATGAGGCACTCTGCTAAGGCTCCTCTCATTCAAAGAAATTATGTTCAATTTAAGTTTTTCTATTCTGTTCTGCGCCCCGTTGAACAGAAAATAAGACAGGGTATAGATTGAGTGCACATGGTGGTAGTTGATGTTCTAAATGACACCAGGATAAGTAACTAATTTCTTCAGGCTACATAAAACGTAAGGCACAAGGCAGATTGTCTAATAGAGCGACAATTCTGGGCCAAGGGATGCCCAGCGCCGCCTATAACAGAGGATTGAGTTGACGGAACAAAATTAAGAAGCCTGTTGGCGAACCTATGAATCAGTTTGCACAAGGTAGGGTTTTTTAAAAAAAAGTGACAAACAGTGCAATCTGAACGGTAATGGTACTTTTAATTTTTTTAAATGTATTTAAGAGAAATCATGAACAGACCATTTATTTGTCCATTGCATAGTTTCTCACGTGCACAACGTAGCACAAGAGGGGTTTTTTTTCTTAAATACATGGAAGTAAAATCCCACATGTCACTGTTTCGTGTCGGGTGCCACAGCGCTTATTTGCGTTCTTCCTTAGGCATTTTTGTTAATTAAAAAAAGCGTTATTGTAGCATAATGTTAGATCGGCCACATAAACTCCTAAATTCAGATTAGTGATAACATATGTCGATTGGGTTGAGAAAGTTGACTTGCTTAGATAAATATATGTTCTTCCGTAATCTGAAGCTGAGAAGGGACAGCTTGTGAAAAAAAAAAAAAACGAACGGCCTACCTTTTTTACAAACACGGACAATTTATGTAATTTTTCCGAAACAAACTTTCGCAGCTTCCCCTACCCAAAGAATGTAGTTATGTAGCACCCAGAAAAATGACTCAAAATCTCCGACGTATATGGCTGACTTTCCGCCAGAAAACTGTACAGTTTATTATTTTTAATTTCCTCACCTGTTTTCGCACTTAAATGTTGTGAGCGTTCGTATGAAATGGAAGCTTTGAACTTTTTGGTGCCGTTATTATGCATCATTGTTTTCATTAAACTGCTGCAATGTGTAACATAAAAGTTTAAAAAGTTTATTTCATTTAAAGTGTGTACTACCTTGCGTAAACTTGCTTTTGTAAAAGAAATCTCTTGCATAACAAGCAAGGTGCCCCTTGGCATTCAAATTGTGCAGATGGAAGCTAAGGGACGTCACTTGCAACATCCTCTGTACTGCTGCTTCTGAAACTTCGTATGAGGTCATATATTATGCCGCGGTTGCACCGAATGGAATCCCGTGTGACAAGTCGGACCCATCTAAAGGTAACCTTTTCCTTGTAGGATAACTGCCAACTGAGCATGTTGGTAAAGGTTCGTTCTCTGAATAGTGTGGTACTGGATTTCAGTTTGTCATTCGGGATCTATATTCAGGGCACTCGGAAAACGCTAGTAGCCAACTAATTGTGCATTCTACAGAGGTCGGCACCTGGCATTTCAAGCGAATAATCATAAGACTAAGTCATTTCACGTCCCTAACCTCTTTAGGTTCTCTAAAAAAAGTCTGTAACATATCAATGCACCTATTGTTGTCACATCAAGTGAATTGAACACATTCATGAAATGTGTGTGAAATTCCCATACCAGCATCTTAGCACCGCGTCACAGCATCAGTAATTCGAGAGTAAACGCCATATTTACTCAGATATTAAACAACATGCTCACGCGAATGCATACATCCATGCGCGATGCATCGTTCCGTTACAAAATGTCGTCTGCCTCATCTTGACCACGAGGCTTGTGAATTATCGCCAGATATACTGAACGCTGAGCCTGTTGCACAAGACTCAGAAGAAAACACGGGACGGAAGCGCACCGTCCCGTGTTTTCTTTCCGAGTCCTTGTGCAAGCTTGCGTTTTTTTTCCCTCTTGAACCTTTTGCTGCTGCAGACATTCCTGCTTTGGTGCAATGAAATATTGATAATGCCGAAGAATTAGTTCGTACCTCGGATAAGCGGGCATTTAAATAAAATTTCACACCATTCCACACATAATTACGATTCCTCAATTAAAAGAAAGAATACGAAAAGCCGCAGGAGATGCCGCCCATTTCCTGCGGCTGTTTTCTGCGTATCTTCATGTTAAAATGTTCATGTTTCATTTGTATTTCGGAAACGAGGTGTTGTGTCTGTTGAAATCTGGCAAAAGTGTACAAGCTCAGCGTTCAGTAACTGGTGATAATTCGCAAGACTGATGGTCTAAGATGAAGCAGACAGCATTTTGCAACGCAAGGACGCATCCCGCATGGATGTACACAATGGCGTGAGCACGTTGTTCAATAGCTGAGTGAATATGGCGCTTACTCTCCAGTTACTGATGCTATGACGTGGTGCTAAGATGCTGGTATGGGAATTTTACACCAAATTTCAGGAATGTATTTAATTCACTTGATATGACAACAAAAAATACATTGATATTTTACAGACATTCTTTAGAGAACATAAAGAGGTTAGGGACATGAAATGACTTAGTCTTAGGATTATTCTCTTGAAATGCCAGGTGCAGACGCCTGTAGAATGCACAATTAGTTGGCGACTAGCATTTTCCGAATGTCTTAAATATAGATCCGGAATGGCAAATTGAAATCCAGTGCCACACTATTCAGAGAACGAATATATTGAAGGTAAAAAACTGGATGCGGGCCTATCAACTTAGGGGTGTGGTAGTGGCACTCGCATGTCGGCATTTGTTTGTCCTGGTAATTTCCTTGGATTAACTCTGCGTTCTTTTGTCACGCAGCTGAAGCGCATCTCAAAGGTCACGCAGAATGAGGCGCGTAGTTGAGATCTGTTGCACCAAGCGCTGCAACGATCTCCCAGATGCTCACAAAAAAAAAAAAAGACAATACGTTTGCTCTTCCAATGAACTCATTAAATGAAGTTCTCGTCCGAAAGTGCGTGGAAGAGAAAAAAAGAGTGAGACTTTGTGCTGGTGAGACTAATAAATATGAGCACGCACAAACGTCATAAGCACACTGCTCTAGCAAAAGCAAGCCTAAGCGGCACCCAGATAGGTGCCCGTTGGATAATATAGAAGTTTTAGTATGAAGGCAGCAGCTGCGCTTCGAGGGATCTTTAGAGAAGTGAGATGGCCATTGGAGCCCTAACTCTAACCACAGAAATGCGGCATTCAAAGACGGGATTCGAACCAGAGAACTCAAGCTGAGCAGCGCAACCTTTCAGGCACTAAGCTAATTCACTCTACTTGCTTTCTTGAGGAGCGCGCAGGATACAAATGACATTGGTGGAGCACGTAAACAGCGTCTCAGTTCCAAAGATTGCCCATATAGGAGAGATAAGTGAAAATCCGCGTCAGAACAGCAAGTTCCACCAAATCTTTCGCGCAAAGGCGTTTTTGCTAGATCATCATGCGTGTACGCTCTTGCTTTCTCACCATTTTCAACCTTCTTAATCAGCACCTGAGATCATAATCTCTCCCGCTTGCATGTTTATAGTTTCACTTGCTTCATTTATTTCAGACATGCAAAAGAGGACAATGCCTAAAATAAACATCTCGGATTTCGGGTAGGTCACACTTTCAGAACCATCCCTAACAATGAGAAGTGTGTGATCTTGGATATCAGCGTGCAACTTAACCACCATTCACTTATTTCTTATTATAAATGCAGTTATCATCTATTGTTACAAAGCCATGCCAGGACAAGAGCTACACAAATGCGCAAAGAGGCGTGAAATCTAAGTGAAAAAAGGTTAAAATGGAACCTGCCTGGTCAGTGAAGTTAACAAATTGAATAATTTGTCGATATAACGCAAAAATAAATCTATCGAGCTACGTTCATGCGAGCAGGTTGCGTGGGGCAGACGGGGGAGGCTGGGTTTAAATGAGCGGCTCAGGAATCTTGGCACAGCGGTGTCATAGCTTGTAGCCGGGGGCCACATGGCCGACCATGGTACGCAGTGTGGTTGGGTCCCAGCATTTATTGCGATTCAGGGTGTCGTGTCGGGACGCCGAAGTGACGCGTCAGCTTTTCACCTGAGAAATATGCATTAACTATTCCATTTGAAGTCTCATTTGCATCATCATCATCATCATCATCATCAGCCTGTCTACGCCCACTGCAGGGCAAAGGCCTCTCCCATGTTTCGCCAATAAACCCGGTCCTGTGCTTTCTGCTGCCACGTTATACCTGCAAACTTCTTAATCATTTGCATACACTGCCACAATGGTAGAACAGTACGCAAGTGCAGCACAAGTGAAGATTAGAGTTACTGTATATGCTACCTTTAGATAACAGGTATTGGGCGTCTATATTCCAAACGTCGCTAGCAACCATGATTTGCGGGGAAGCCGACGATGCGGCCAATGTTGTATTTCGCGATGCCGCCTCTGCAGCGAACTGAATTTGACATTATAGTCGGATAGAACTTTTAGAAGTGCGCGGCATTTCTTCCTGAAAGCCGGTTGTACACAATGCCTGCACCAATGAGCGAACACTTCAGACTTACGTCATGAGCCGGACGACCGGGCAGCCCGCTTTTGCAAAATATTAGTGACTGCATGAGTGCTTAGTCGCGGAGGTAATCGGATGCCGTGTTTGGGTTGCCTGGGCGCGGCCTCTCCGGGCTTCTGAACCACCCCGCGTTGAAAGACGAGGGAGTTGTTCCCTTCTCGCCTTCGCTACCCTTCCTACAGGCGATGTATCCTCCTCGCCACTTATTCCTTAAAAGCACGTGAACAATGTCAGCACTAAGCGCTCGAGCCTATCAAGATTTCGTGCTGGTCGGCTACACGCTGTTATCGCAGCTAGCGCAGCCAGTAACACACATGGGTCATTCCACGCCAACTGTCCCAGCCGAGGGGCGCTCGCCAAAAATCAATTTCCATAAAAAAATCTGAGAAAATTACACAGATATGCACATTAGTTCTAGAGTATGTTCCCAAATTATTTTGAGCAACAAAAATTTTTCGCGCACGTGAGCGCCACTTGAACTTAACGAAAAGGTGGAAAACTAGGTACGAAAAAAAATTTGCCATAAATCCACCGTTTCACGCATTCTTTTCATAATTGTTTTGTTGTATTTTCTGAACATTGTTCTTTTATTATAGGACAGTTTCTTAGCATAGCTTCACTTTTTTACTGCTCAGCCCGTAGGTAAAGTTGAGTAAAATGTAACGTTTTCAGGAATTTTTTCCCAAAAAATGGTTGTAGACTAAATGCGAAAAATATTTTTATACAACATTCAATAAGATGTACTATCTGCTAAAATTTTTCTTTTGGCTGCGTGCTGAGCGTAAGTTCTAAAATAAAATCGTCAACTTGAGAAAAACACTACATTGGCCTATGTTGAGACGTCTGTACAACCCTAAGGTGGTCCAAGGAAAAATAAGCGAAAAAGTGGATATGATTGAGAAGCATAATACCTTTGTGCACAAAAAAGTTTAGTCGAAGTCATTTTTGTTTTATTCGAGAAAAAAATTGGCTCAGACATTCACGACCTAAAAATAACGATAATGGCAACTATTGCTCCATGCTAGCTCAATGTTGTGGTTACCCAGTATACGTCAATTTGGCCACATTTCGTGCTTCGTAGTTCCGACCTCACAAAAATAATGCTACATGTTTTTACAGATTCAAGTTAGAACACGTGCTTGGCTTTAAATCTGGAGAGTTTAAAGAGAATCGAAGATGGTGTTTTTTTTTTAAATGATCTTCAAAAGATTGCATTTTGAGAGACATGTCCTCAGTTGAACATTTCTGGTTAACGTTTGATGCAACTCTCAGGTATTTCGTTCAGCACACTTGTTCATTAAACATATGGTAATGTTTTTAAAAACTTTGGGAAGTCTGGCGTTTATACTGGCGGAGGAAAAAAATCTTAAATTTGAGCATTATTGAGCTTTGTGCCGATTTCGCGATTTTTTTTTCTTAACAGAACAACATTAAAACTGCAAAGTAATAATTTTTTGTCGAAGCAAACTATCCGTAGTATGCGCAGAAAATTTTTCAGACCTAGAGCCACAATAGTGTTTTTGTAACGTCTAATCGAAATCCCATTTTCGCGAAAGTCTAAAGAGGCGGTGGTGGCTGAGTGGAGACTTGTGAATTTTTTTTAAAGAAGGTGAAATTTTTTTTCGCGAAAGCCAAAAGTGGTTTCGTGGTCCTGGGGACTCGGAAAACAAAATATATTTTTTTTTCGGCGAAATTAAAGAGGGTCGGTGGACATGCACCGACGTTCTTATCTGAACACACCCAGGAACTTCTCCAGTCTTAACTTGCATGAATGTGTCACAGATGTTTGACAACCATGCAGAGAATGCGTACTCATCTTCACAGGTGCGTTGGAAGGGCGGCCGCATTAAACCTAATTCGACGGCTTACGCGATCAGAATTTACGCACGGCCTCCGCGATGTACGCCAAAAAGCGGGTGTCTGGGCGCTGCGTTCGTTGCCTTGAAGCACATTCCGTCCCTCTCATTATTGTCGAGAGTTGTGAAAGCTTCGTGATATGAAAATGACATTGCGGAAGAAGAACCGGAAACAAAGGGCGCGCTGGTTGCCGAACTCCTGCCAATCAGCTGCGGCCAAAATGCACAGTCTACTAGGGGGGACAGAACCGAGAATAACCCCGCAACCATAACAAAATGAAACAGGAGCATGCTGGGAACTGTGACCAGAGAGCATGGAGCACTAGGGGGGAGCGGCGTCGGAGGAGGTTGGTTTGTGGACGCTGGGCGCGCGCGCTCGTGAATAATTTTCTTCCCATGAGCTTACCAAGAAAGAGGAAACGAAACAAGGGCGTGGCGGGAATTGCGACACGAGCCGGAAGAGGTAGCGCCTTCAGAGGAGGTTGGCTTATTGATGCTAGGCTCACTTTCTCCTATTTTCTTCCCTTGTATGGTTGAAGCGCATTCCGTTCCTCGAATATGAATGAGAGTTGTGAAATCTTCGGGACGTCAAAAGGACGTTGAAGAGGAACAACCGGAAAGAGAGGGCGCGTTGCTGGGCGAGCTCCCGCCAATCAGCGGTGGCTGAAATGGAGACTCCATTACATGGACACATCGAGAAAAGCACCTCAGGCGAAGTGTTGTATTTTATGTGCAGATTCCCCGTTCGGGTTAAAATAAAAGACTAACGGCGGCGCGCCGCAATTATTGCGCGGCGGCGGCGGCGGCGGCGTGGTCATTCTCTAAACTTCGGCGGCGGCGCGACCGGCGTGAGCAAAAATAGGCGGCGGCGGCGGCGCGGCGCGGCGGCGCACAGCTCTAAGCTCTGCCTACTCGCACAATCACTTCATTTGTTCTCCGCGTCACCGCATATCGTTCGGCCCGTGATTGCTTCCCGTGTCCGTCCTTCTCGGCCGGACATGGTGCCGCCTTTGTCTGGGCGACATCAGAGGATCGATGTCAGGGCCGTCATCGCAGACTTTTCACGTGCGAATGAGCAGGTTGGTTGGTGGCAAGTGCATAGTTCTGGTAGCTTTAGCTTGTCGCAAATGTTGCAATTTTAGATTTCTGAAGAGCCCTAAAATTCATTTCTCGCTTTTACGAACTTCCAGATTTAACTAAGGGATTCGAGCGTCGCAATCAC
>JALIZH010001417.1:0-16598 GCA_030522465.1 Rhipicephalus appendiculatus
ATCGCTGTATTAACATGTCACTGCTGACTACTAAAAAAAGTTCTTGCGCGAGGCTGCAAATTTTTCATCGCTATGTTGTTCAGAGCCACTGAATCGTTTTTCTACACGCGGCTCACCGGACTTCCACTCTTAGAAAAAAAATCACAGCATATCCACGAAGTGAATGATGTTGAGTGGGCGAAGCTCGGAGGGATCATTCGGGTAACCGTGAATCCCCCCGTACATTGCCCACTCGATTATGCAAAGACGTGACAACACATGTCACGTCTTTGCATGATCCTGGGTGTTCGATCGTGAGCTGGGCACGAGCGTCGCCGACTTGTGTTCCGGGCGCTCCCAGCCTCACCGACAACGCCAGTTCGCGTTCCACGACCGAGGAAGACGATGCCACCTACTCAGACGCCGAAGTCCACACCAGTGCTCGACGCAATGCCTCGCCTCCGCATGCATCGCCACAGAACGCTGCTGTGAGTTGCGAAAGCCACGCGTCCTTGGCTATGGGTTGTGCCGCCGTGAGTACCGGAGCCGCCGCATGCTCCGCAGATACCGGTTGCCATGGTTTTGCATGCGACTCACACGAGAGCACTGTGGAGCTGACTACCTCCTCTCTGGTGAAGTTCACCTCACCGTTGATCACGATGGAGTCCACCTCCGGTGCCCGACTCCGAGTACCGCGTCGGCCCGACGATCCCAATTTTAAAAGCGCCATCCATGAGGTGAATGATGATGAGTGGGGCGACTCCGAGTGAAAGAGAAAGCGCGCCAAGAGCGAGCCCCTTTTATTATATCTCCTCTAGCGGTAATCACGAACCCACGTTAGTGGAACCACTAACGCCATCTAGTGAAATTATTTCCATGGACATATACACACAACGCCCTCTATTGAGCAATTCGTAAACTAGAGGTGGCTACATACTACATACAAACGGAGGAGGGAACGACCCACACCCTAAGGAGCTTCGCCCCCAAAAAGTTAGTAAACGGTTTGTAAAAGCATGTATTTACTTGTTTCGAGCGTATTTTACTGCCTTTGCGGCATCCCTTTACTAGCCAGCAACTAGTAAAGCTTGTAACTTTTGTCGTTACTAACAAGGGAAGCTTTCTTGGTGGTTTTAACTAGGTAACTAGTAAATCACCTATGTTGCCAGATCTTTCGTAGATGCCGCAGTATATTTTGCCGTAATCGTGACAGTGTCTAGCAAAATTTAGACAAAGTTTGGTTTTATTTATTACCTTGGAATAAAAGATTCGTGCTACGTGATGGCACACATAAAATCAAATAGAAGGGCACACGATGATGTGTAGAGAACATCAATTATTTTTCTAAATTCATTGACAGCAACCAGTACACTGTGTGCTGTCCTAAAGCAGGTGCATTAATTGCCTTCAAGCTCCTGTTAGAGTAGATATCGGCTACGTATAAGTCTTGATATTCAGTCTGTGCGTTTGCGTGTGTATTCTCGTTTGTGAGCCGTTCTTGTCTGTATGTATGTGGCTGTGATGAGTACTTATCATAGAAAAAATACCTCAAGTAATTAGCTGTGATTAATGTACGAGGAGAGTGGCACTTCGTTTTTTAAATGCGAATGCATTTCATAGTCGGGCTATGTCAGGCATCCGGCGTTGGCGTTGGCGTTGTCCGCGGAGGAGGAGGATAGGTTGAGGAGGTGTGCGCGCCGGCAGGTGTTAGATGTGAAGCATCTTATGGCGAAGCTTAATCCGGTGGTGGTGGTGTGCGGCGTGACCACCCTTACTGCGCATGCGCAAACCCTTTCAAAAAAATAAAAATAAAAAACCTCCTCTTTCCCTCTCTCTCCTCTAGGCATCCCTCCCCGCGGCAACCACACCCTCACTGCGCATGCGCCTCCCCTCCTCTCTCCCCTGCTACGCTCCCCCCTCTCTCCTGTAGACATCCCTGCCCGCGCCGTCCACACTCCCCACTGCGCATGCGCGTCCCACCTCTCTTCTCCTCTCCTACGCTCCCCCTCTCTTCTCTAGGCATCTCTGCCCGCAGCGTCCACACTCCCACTGCGCATGCGCGCCCCCCCCTCTCTCTCTCTCTCCTACGCTCCCCCCCTCTCCCTCTCTCGCCTCGCGACGCCGACACAGGCAGCGTCTGCTAGCGAGTTTCTTGGTTGAAAAAACCGACTGCTCGCGCTGCACAACCGTTCACTGGCCACCCCGTATATATGGCAATGAATCTTGACCTCCAAGGTGGTGCCGGTGGGAGATTTCTCCTGTGCGTTGTTGAACAATAAAAATTCGCAGCGTGCGGGTTAACTAAAAGCGGACTGCGGCGGAGCTCGGCGGAGCTATACATGAAAAAAAAATTTAAAAAATAAATAAAAACAATTAAAAAAAACAAGAAAAAGCAAAAAAAAAAGGGTGCTGCGCCTTGCTCCCGACCGGGCTGCAGAAATCAGGCACCTTTTCCTTCTTCGAACCACAACCACCATATATAAATGGAGTGAAGCGCGCGAAATGCATTCGCATTTCCTCACGATTCCCTTCGGGGAGGTGGGCGCATTTTTTTTTAATCCTACATATACTTTTGTAATAGAGTCATCTTGACATGGCAATGTACACGCACATATAAACGCGCGATTACTATCAATTTAGTAATGGACTAACCATTCGAGTCAGCGCTATTCACTTACTAGCCAGGTAGCAAATTTCACTAACCTTCATTTAACTACCTTGTCTTATTAAGAGGTCAGTGCTTTTTGTGAAACGGTTAGTATTTAGTCAGTGAATATGCCGACCTTTTTTTCTAAGAGAGTAAGATCACGCGCTCGTATTACACTGCAACCGTAAAAGCGCCGCAAAACTCTCCGGGCGACCAGCCAGCCAGCAACTACTGGAAAGTACGCGCGCACTATGTTGCGCGGCAAGCAGAGCGAGACGGTGCAATTGCATCTCTAAACATGGCGTGAAGCGAGCAGACACTAGACATGAAGGAAGTAGTTTAGTGGAGAGCTGTTCTTTGTTCGTGTGCTGCCTATTTTGAAGCTGTATATGCGAAGATACACGCGCAGAGATTTCGCCTTTGTGCAAAGTACCTCTGCGAAGACATCGATTATGTCGTTCGTCACGAAATTTGAACTACGAAGATACCGGCGTAGTTTTTGAGTAAGCCTCTCAAAAGAGGAAAAGATGAGACAGACAGACAGACAGACAGACAGACAGACAGACAGATAGATAGATAGATAGATAGATAGATAGATAGATAGATAGATAGATAGATAGATAGATAGATAGATAGATAGATAGATAGATAGATAGATAGTACCAGAGAGTGCCTGGAGTCGGGCTATATGATTCTGCTGCAGATATGTACCATCCCAATAAATCGAACAATGCAGAGAGGTGGTTCACCGGAGTACCCAGCTCGAGGGTTACTACGCGGTGAAATGTCATAAAGGTAAAGAAGTATGAGCAATAAATTTTTATATGGTGGTGAAGTCACTCATCTTTTTTTTCCAGCAGAAGGCTTTTCTTTTTTGATAGTGTCTGGTAATTCGAACAATTCCCAGCATTCTAGACCTCCGAAAGTCGGTTCCAGACAGTATTATTACCTCGATAAAATCTGCTTGCTTGAATAGCCTTATCAAGAATCATCTGTGTGCCATTTCCGCTGGCTGCTCGGCCCGATTTTTCGCAAGTGCTCCCGGGCTTGTTCATAAATACTGTAGTCGGGACCAGTTTCTGTTCTTACGTCACTCGTGATCTCGATCACAGTTGCGCGCCGACCAATACGTACTTTGTACTATTAAAAAAAAAAAAAAAAAACTCCGGTGACAGATAATTTCATCACTTGATTCCGATTCTTATTGCTTTCATTAATATTCAATGTTCTCTGCCTGCGTTCATCCTTGGTTTTTAGATGTGAAGCATCTTATGGCGAAGCTTAATCCGGTGGTGGTGGTGGTGTGCCGCGTGCCCACCCTTACTGCGCATGCGCAAACCCTTTAAAAAAATAAAAATAAAAAACCTTCTCTCCCCCCCTCTCTCCTCTAGGCATCCCTCCCCGCGGCAACCACACCCTCACTGCGCATGCGCCTCCCCTCCTCTCTCCATCTAGGCATCCCTGCCCGCGGCGTCTACACTCCCACTGCGCATGCGCGTCCCCCCCTCTCTCCTCTCCTAAGCTCCCCCCTTTCTCCTCTACGCATCCCTGCCCACGGCGTTCACACTCCCACTGCGCATGCGTGTCACCCCCTCTCTCTCCTCTCCTACGCTCCCCCCTCTCTCGCCTCGCGACGCCGACGCAGGCAGCGTCTGCTAGCGAGTTTCTTGGTTGAAAAAACCGACTGCTCGCGCTGCACAACCGTTCACTGGCCACCCCGTATATACGGCAATGGATCTTGACCTCCAAGGTGGTGCCGGTGGGAGATTTCTCCTGTGCGTTGTTGAACAATAAAAATTCGCAGCGTGCGCGTTAACTAAAAGCGGAGTGCGGGTCTCTGTGTCCAGTCGGAGTCTTCTGTCTCTCATTGCCCATTAGCAGCGATTGGCATGTTCCAGTAGGAAACACTGCTCCATCACTGCCTGCTTTGCGCCTCCCCAGTTTTCTCTCCTGCGCAACGCTGCGATGAGCGCCAGCATCAACGCCGCCGTCAGTGTAAGCGTTAGCGCCCGCTGCTTCGCATCTACACATCGTTCCCTTTAGCGGGAGATGGTGTAATCTTTAAGACGAAAGCCTTTAATGTCTCATGCTCACGTCCGTCCGGCGTCCGTCCGACCTCCGTCCGGCGTCCGTCCGTCCGTCCGTCCATCCGAGCTCTGGCACGGACAGGTGGCCGCCGGGATGCGCAGACGGAACGCCGGTCGCGTCGGACTCTATAGCACTCGCGCTTTGCTTGCGTAGCGTCGGTGTGCCCAGAGTTTGCAATCATTCTGACGGACGCCGTCTCAATGTGGACCCAGGCGTTCACGGAATACACTTTCCAATTTACAAAGGGTCCGTCAATTTAAGAGCTGGAACGCGGATGGCGTTTGCACGATGCGCAAAGCGCGAGAAAATACTAACGCATGCGGCCGGAGGAAGATGAGTCTCGCGTCTCGCCGCGATTCGCGGTAAAAAATTAAAGAAGCAAACACGCACCCATTCGGTTTGTGTCTTATCCCACTGAGAGTGTAAAAAGAAAAAAGACATGGCATAATCAGTGGAATGGACACACGCTTTCGCCGAACACACTTTGGAATGTACAAAGTGTCCTTTAATTTTTATTGGTGGATTTCAGTCAAAGTGTAAATGAAAGCACACGCCAAGAGGCTTAAAAGATTTTTAAGCGTTATGCCTGCAATCACCAAACTCTATGCATCACCGTTGGTTTTAAAGGATACAATTTACCGCTTTACATTTGTTTCACCTGAAATGAGTTCCGACGTAAGCGTTCGATGTGATGCGCATCGTTTAGCTTTAGTTATTCACGTTAAGTAATAAACAAGCCACTCTCCTCCATGGGGTTCCCCTTTCCTTTGGCTACAATCCTGAGATTATGGCCTCACTTCGAAGAAGACGGACAAATTAACTCGCTAGACCCTTTCATAAAGTTGATTATCTGCCCACAAAGAGCAACAATAAAATACAAATGCCAGCAAGCAAGGCGGTATTTCACTTCCGTTTCTGCTTTTTGCAGCAGATATGCGCTCTTGCATTGAGGAGCAGCAGACTAGAAGACATGTATGTCATATCGGTAACTGTCTACAAAAGGTGTTGCTTGTTTTATTCTGGCTTTTATTTGTTAATGTTGCTTCATTTCATTGTTTTGTTCATTTATAAACTCTATCTGTATTAAAATAATAAACAGAAACCTTTTTCTATGATGAATACTTTTTGGCTATTTTGGGCTATTTTTATTAATTACATTTGGCTACTTTTGGGCTGTTATTGAGGCTGAATTTGGCGGGTTGCTCTCTGAGTACCTGGCAACCCTGGGCGGCCCTACCAGCGTCAGTGTCTATTCCCTGTGTGTTCCTTGCTACACACCGTCCCCGAAGAAAATCACAAGCGCGTAGCAAAACGTAACCTATGGCATCAGCGAACGGTCTTGTGGCGATGTGCCTCGCCCCGCAGTCCTAAGTTTGCGTAAGAATTGAAGAGGCAAGAGCCCAATTGCACCAGTAAGCGACATATTGCTTTTAGTCGGCACATATGTGTGCTGCAATTTTCCATTACGCGTCGCAGAGAGGCTGCGATTGCCGCTTTCGCCCTTCAGCGCGGGTCCGCGTCAGGGGAAGCGAGCCATCGAGCCATTCCATGGGGGGCGCGGCGCCGCGGTGCGGCGGCGGGAGTGGTTTTCCCGCTTTCTCCGATTACGCGCTCTGCGTGCGAATGGGACGGCCGGAGCCGCGGCGCGCAGCCGGCTAATCTCGGAGGCCACGTCGTGAGCTGCGTAGTTACCATGGCCGCCGCGGGATGCCGCCATGCGCCCGCGCGTACGCTCGCCGTAGCACTGAAAGTACGTCGCGCATTCGGAGAAAAAATGAAAAGAAAGTTGTCAAGGCCATGACGGCGGTGACGAATGGAGGCATCTTTCTGCCCCCTTGTCACCCCCCTCCCTGCGTAGCCTGGCATAAAACACTTCTATGTTAAAAACAAAGGGTAAATAAAAGTACAGGTAACGCGAACAGATACGGAAAGAAGAATTCACGTTAACTGTCATTTTTAAGAAGTGTGTCAGTTCACCGTCTACGCAAAAATCTTCCGGATCTTTCGGTGCTAATTTGCTTTTTTCGAGCACAATCTAGACAGAGATGGGCGCATTATTCAACTGTTCCGACGACTGTGAAAAATGTCTATTGCTCCTTGTCACGTTGTGGACACTGAACTGGTTCAACAGAAGCTACCACTGCACAGCAGTGTGAACTGTCAGCTGACGTCCATCTTTACGCCATGCAAGTCGTGAGGTATTCAGCGTTTTTATCATGTCTTTACTCAACAATAACAACCGCAAAATATTTTTTGGTGTACGTTCGTGGTGTATCAAAAGCAGTGCGCAAGGCCTTGCGTCCGTTGGGTGTTCGTAACTGCGTCTAATATTAATAATAATTGTTTAGGTTTTACGCCCAGAACAACGGTATGATTATGAGGGACCCCTTAATGAAGGGCTTCGGAAATTTCGACCACTTGGGGTTCCTTAACGCGCACCTAAATATAAGTACACGGGCCTCTAGAATTTCGCCTCCACCGTAATGCGGCCGCCATGGCAGAGATTCGATTCCCGGGACATTCAGGTCGAACTGTGTTTAAACTTATGAGCACACTAGCAAACGTGTTCCCGAAACCAAACGACTGCACACCCCCCGACAAATAAAGCGGAGTGTAAAACTGCTTGGACTGTGACGCCACCTAAATCACCGAGACGAGGTGGCGACTTCGTACTCGCCTCAAGAGACACGCAAGGGACTTTACAAATGCAATGCCTGCTACACGTGCTAAGAATGAATAGGGTGATCACTGCTTGACAAAAGGACACGTCGTCAGTTTTGACAATGTGACAACGCAAGCACGGATAGGGGCCGAAGAAATATTGTGTAGTCGCGGTTTATTGGTCATCGCAATCTATCTGCATGCACTTCTAATCGTCACCTCCTGCTGGATAATAATGGCAGTGTCTTACATAAGTAGGATATATCCTCTCGTTTGTTGCCACTTGTGTACCGAGGATACCCCCCGCATGCGTGGCGAAACGTCTTATCTTTTGTTATTTTTATTGTTGACTAAAGCTAACGAAAACGGCTGAATATGAATTCCCCTGACTTTCGGAACATTTTTTTTTTTCAAGACGTAAGGTTTTTACTACGTCACATCCGGGTGTAGGAGATACAGTAGCGTGTACAGTCCGGACAGAACCTTGTTATACCAGCGCACTATGGCCAGCGCATGCGTGACTATTATACTCATGATATTTTTACTATGTTACTTTCCTGCATTTTTCGCGGTAAATTGAAGTTACGGCTGAAATATTTGCTGAAATAGATGCCAGCCGGTATTCCCACATGCCTTGGAGCAGGAATTATCTGCACACACACACACACACACACACACACACACACACACACACACACACACACATACATACATACATACATAGATATTATGCATATACAAAATAAGGTTGATCTTTTTTAATGGAATGTAAAGTACAAGTTTATGATTTAGCATTTTTCTCTTCTATATCCTTAAATACAATAGATACTGAGCGCGAACACTGGTCAGCACAAATCGTACACTGAATAAGTGCATGCCCTTAATTAATTCGCTAATCACACACAACATCCAAACAATCTCGAAAGGGCTATAAATCACGTAAACTTTAGTTGAAATAGTAAATATGCTGCACATTGAACGTTAGCTGCAGCGGCATCGCTGCTAAATTATCAGTTCAGTTTTAAATGCGAAGCATTTCTTTGCGTACTGCAGGCACTTTTAGCGTTTCTATCTGCGTATCTATCTATCTATCTATCTATCTATCTAGCCGCCTACGTCTGGGTGATCTCGTGATTACCCCTTTAACTTGGGGTAGACCAAGATTAGTATGTGAGAATAAGATGGTTTGACGAATATGACTCGCTGGTCGTGACATGAATAATGACAATCCCGTCGCTTACGTCGTCAAACTCTTTCGGACAAACCCTGTGGCACATACCACGGGGCGGGTATGTGCCACAGGTATGCGGGTATGTGCCACAGGTGATTGACAGTTTAGACTACCCAGGAACGGCGAGACAAACATTGGTACTTTTAACGCCAGAGCGTTAAAAAGCTGACGTCATCAGCAGCGTTGACCGGACGAATGCAAATAATAAATGTCAGGGTCCCAACAGGAATCGAACCCAAGCATTCTGCGGGGCAATCAAGCATTCTACCACAGAGCCACGCCAAGTCTCGGAACTGCTTTTCGAATAGACCCTAATGTTCGTGAAACGTCAATTGTCGTTGCAGTGCTGGCTATCCCATTTTATATACATTACATATGTACTCCGATGATACAGCCGTCACGCCGGGTTAACATCAATTATAGTAAAGCGCCATCCACTGAAGTTGATACATGTTGCAGTGTCCAGGGCTACCATCCTGGCGAGCACAAGCGCTACATATCAGTTTACCGCTTCTGGTGTTGCTACTGCCCATGTTGCTGTTGGCATCGTTACGCAACTGTAAACAACTTGTTATGCAAAACATATGCAACTGTAGAACATATGTCTGTGCGTACAACATTTGTACATAGCTTTAGCGTAATTTCGTAACGTTTCGCTCAACAAAACATTAACAACACAGTCACCTTTCCCTCCGCATGCTTCGCATAACATCGATTCCCAAGGTACGTGGAATCTGCCGAATTTTTTACGAAATCGTAATACTGGAGCATAAAGACAGGGTGCACTTTACCATAACTAGAGGTCCCAAGGCTCAGTTGGTCATATTTCAACCATTTTAACTTGTTAGGTACTCAAATAATGCGTTTTTTTTTTACGCCGAATGGCAGACGACGTCCTTGAGTTTTAACAGCGAGATGTTAAAAAAATATTACAGATGATCTTTCTTGAGGATTTTTGTCAAACTTCTTTTTACAGTAAACAACGTATGTATTAGCACAATATTGAAAAATATATAGGTGTGTGACAAAGCCCCAAAAATAATCTTGAAAGAAAGCGCAAATACGAAAGTCAATGCCCATCGAATTTTATCATCCTCGGTGTAGCCTGTCTGCAGCAGTACATTTCTCAACTACATTTTTTTTTTCTCAAGATTACTTCCGCAACAAAGTGTAATAAAGTGCTCGTAACATTGCATTTCACCTATTCCGTGTTCGTAAAAAATATTGGGATCAGCTTCGCATGCCACATCCCGAGAGACAAAATTTACTTCGTAAAACTAGCTTTAGAATAATTGTTTCTGGATGCGAAAGCTACGCTTAAAGTAACTTTCATCAGAATCAAGAATAGCGAACAGAGTCGCCTGTTCGTTCTTGTACCCAGTAGCCCAAAACAAACAAAACGGGCATGATACGAATACACAGGACTGGTGCTTTCAAGTTTCGACTGAGTTTTGTTGAAGAAACGTGAAACTTAAACACCGCACGAAACCAGCATAGGGTATCACCTTAGCGATAAAGCAACCAGATATGACAGTCATCAAAACCCCCCAAAGACTACCCCGTCACATCCACGCACCGTGAGAAAAAGAATGTACGCCCTAGCATAGTAGATATGAGCCAGGCCAGTAGCCAAAAGGGGGGGGGGGCTAGCCCCCTTTTGATGAAAGGGGGTGCTTAACCGAGATGAAAGGGGGTGTTTAACCGGATGAAAGGGGGTGTTTAACCGAGAAAAAAATAATAGAAATGGGTGTTTTTCAAGGCTTACAACAAGTGCCCCCCCCCCCCCCCCCCCCGAAAAAATTCCTGGCTACGGGCATGATATGAGCAAACAATAGTGATAGCCCAGCAGGCCATCCGCTTTCTCACGAGATGTCTGAGACTCTGCAGGAGATTGGCGTCCCCTGCAAATGGTAATGGGGCAGTCTAGAACAGCATAACAAGCAGGAAACGATATGTCGCTTCTTCGTGACTCTAAGAGCTTGGAGGTACGGAAGTTAACACTGTCGCCATGTCTTCTGGCGAAAGAGATATCTTACCGAAGTCAACCATCGTGAAAAGATAGGTGGGTCAGCATCCGAGGCTCCGACTAGGTGCAGACAGGAAAGCTTCCTCTTGACCACTGTGGTACTGAGGACCACGCGAAAAAACATTGCATTTCGAAGGTAAGCATTGAAGACAAAGGGGCTAAGCCGCAGTAAGCATGAGGTTGCTTCCACTGCGCAAGATAAATTCATCGCGCCAAAAAGTACCGGATCGCAAGACAGCTTTCCTACAACAGCAGCTACGGACGCCACATAGCACCGATGTGCGACGGCAACTGGAGAAACATAAAATGTCAAAGAAACTGATTTTAGTTTCTAATTCGACGCCGGAATACATCAAAAAGCAGTATCTTCTTGCAAACTGCTAACGTGTGAGTAAAGGGAACACAAGCGCCTTGTCCGAATTTCAGTCGATGAAGGAAGCCATTACAGTTATATCAATTCAGCTCTGTCCAAAAGCTTGTAAGCAATGTTCTTGACTAAAGAACAGATGAACGTCACTGGGATTTGTTAGCATTTTATTCTATTTTATTCACCAGCAAAAATGCACAGCACTTTTACCATAACCGCCTGGTAAACATTCTTTTTTTTCATCTACAGATCTTCTAACCAAGGTGACCATTATTTTATTGTTTTTTTCTTACACGTTTCTTGGAGCAGAACTTCCGTGTTCAAGGGTGTTGCCACTTGGATGAGCGTCGACTGGGAAAATCATGCTGATGAGCACCGTAAAATTAAGAACGATGCCACTCCAATTTTGGCGCAAGCAGTGCGAAGATTGCTACGACTGGAAGAAAAACGCGACACGGCGTTGATAATCACGTTAACTAGTTACTTAAATCGCAAAAATGAATATTGCTCCAACAAAACTTAGAAAATAAGCGGTATGGAAACAAAGCGCTAATCACTGATGATATATTACCTGGATATGCCGCACTAAGCGATCTTTTGTTGCTTTTTATTTTCCATTCATATAAGATCGGCCGATGTCGATTCAATTGACTTTTATTGCATCTTCCATCGACATAAGCGTGATTTCATGAATCCGTAGATTAATAGCAATGTGTCTGCCTTTGTTTCATTTTGTTCTTTACTAAATGTGTAAATGGAAAGACTGGTCCCATCTAGGTCTCGCTATCCCCATTTTTATATATTAAAACAGTAGAATAATAATTGAGAGTTGAATAACATTTGAAATCGCAATGGACAACTAAAGTCTGTCAAACGTGTGTAAAAGGATGGCAACACACGCCCGACAATAACAACAAGACAAGCAGAAGCGCTCGGCTTTGTCTCACTACGTCCGTGTTTCTTATTGCGCTGCAAACTTTTTCAATTCTGCATGCTATCCTTTTAGATGTGAAGCATCTTATGGCGAAGCTTAATCCGGTGGTGGTGGTGGTGGTGGTGTGCCGCGTGGCCTCCCTTACTGCGCATGCGCAAACCCCTTTCAAAAAAAATAATAAAAAACCTCCTCTCCCCCTCTCTCCTCTAGGCATCCCTCCCCGCGGCAACCACACCCTCACTGCGCATGCGCCTGCCCTCCTCTCTCCCCTCCTACGCTCCCCCCCTCTCTCCTCTAGGCACCCTGCCAGCGGCGTCCACACTCCCACTGCGCATGCGCATCCCCCTCTCTCTCCTCTCCTACGCTCCCCCGCTCTCTCCTCTAGGCATCCCTGCCCGCGGCGTCCACACTCCCATTGCGCATGCGCGTCCCCCCCCCTCTCTCTCCTTTCCTACGCTACCCCCCCTCTCTCGTCTCGTGACGCCGACGCAGGCAGCGTCTGCTAGCAAGTTTCTTGGTTGAAAAAACCGACTGCTCGCGCTGCACAACCGTTCACTGGCCACCCCGTATATATGGCAATGAATCTTGACCTGCAAGGTGGTGCCGGTGGGAGATATCTCCTGTGCGTTGTTGAACACAAAAAAATTCGCAGCGTGCGCATTAACTAAAAGCGGACTGCGGGTCTCTGTGTCCAGTCGGAGTCTTCTGTCTCTCATTGCCCATTAGCAGCGATTGGCATGTTCCAGTAGGAAACACCACTCCATCACTGCGTGCTTTGCGCCTCCCCAGTTTTCTCTCCTGCGCAACGCTGCGATGAGCGCCAGTGTCAACGCCGCCGCCAGTGGAAGCGTTAGCGCCCGCTGCTTCACATCTACACATGGTTCCCTTTAGCGGGAGATGGTGTAATTTTTTGAAGATAAGTTGCTATTTTTCAACAGCTTAACAAACTTGTTTAACATATTTCATCTTTCGCCTGAGCCACGCCTGGTTTTGTAAAGGTTATTCTATTTAAATAGTTATAACAGGGGTCTCAATGTCACCTCACCTAGCGGGCCCTAGACATGAAGTTTTGTCCCGCGATGGCCGGGACAGCGAAGAAATTTGTAGAGGTGTGTGTCTGTGTGAGGGGGGGGGGGGTGCAGTTTGAGCGAAATGTCAGCTAACGTCGCAATTTGGAAGGCCTTTTTCACATCTCATACATGGATCATTTCTGAAAAGGATGTGGCATCAGAATTCGAAGAACATATTAATACCAATTTCCAGAATGACGCATATCTGGGCGTAGAGTGACTTAACCTGGACGCCAAATGTGAAATGTAGAGTTTCTGTACCACAGTTATGTTTCAACATATGGTGACCGCATGGGGTGCTCCACTAAAGAAATGCTTGAGAGCAGTGACGTCTGCGTAGCATACACGAACAAAGGTTTATTAATCGCAATAGGCAAAACAATAACGCTAGTACCACTCAGCAAAGTTACAAAAATTCAATCAAAAAAGTTGTAAAAAGTACTCCACGAAGACAGTCACGTGCAGGGCGGACCGCTAGCGAAGGGCCCGCGGGCCTTCCGTTTGAGACCCCAGAGTTATAGCGTCACTCAGCGGCAAAACAAAACATGTTTTTGACGCTGGTCATACTGTAGTTGGTTCAGTTTTCATTGACTTTAGTGAAGCTTTTGTCATCATCATTTGCCCAGAAATATAAGCTAGAAGCTCGGAGCATTTTTAACCAAGTTCCTTCAACCGCAGTTACCTGACTACCAGAACACCAGTCTTGGGATGGAGACTGTGTTTCAAACTCGGATAACCGGCCCTTCATTGTGTCCTGCTAGGCTGGCTTCAAGGTCCTCTATTATTCCCGGTGCCCTTACATCCTTTTCATCAGTGTTTAACCAGTATGTCATCTTCAGTATTTGCTGACAACACCACATTATTTTCTAAAGGCGGAAGGTATACATTTATTATTAAACAGACTAAATTTTGGCTCACAGCATAGGAAACTTCCCATAAACGTTCAAAAATTTCAGTTAATGCTTTTTTTACATATATAAACGTGTGAGATACCCTCATTTGCAGTATTGAACAACTTCATTTTATTACGCTTTTGTGTATTCCCACGCACAACACTGAGCCTCTGTTTGGCGAAACATTTATTTCACGCACTCATTATCATATCTGCGAAATCATCTGCACTTGCCAAATCAAGCTTTGCGAATCATCAATTTCCTTAGTTGCATGCCACATGTTCTACTAACTTACAGTGCTTTAAAGGGCACCTAAACCACCTCCGATAACTTTTTAAAGGGACCGACAACTGCCCAGAACATGAGCTGAGATGACTCCACTGTTCGAAAGATTGTGCGTCGCACTGACTCAAACCAATCCTGTTTTTTTCGTGAGAGGTGGATTTATATTTTTATTTCTTCATCGAAAGACACGAAAAATTACCTTTGGCGCCTCTGGTGGCAAATACATGAACGATTAGATGTACCCTGTCACGTGACCGTTGATTGCTGTAGACTGTCGAGGATCTTTTTGTTGGTATTGAAATAACGTTCGTTTCTTTATATTAAACGATATTACTCCGTAATACTAAAACTAGCAGTTGTTCCGTGTACGAATACAACCGATGAGCGAAGCTCCTTCGAAATGGGTCGCACGCGGCGTCCGGCGCGCGCGGCGTTTCATTGTCCAGGCAACGGACTAACCACTGGAAGATTGACAGGGTGAAGCGATGGTTTCGCGCGTTCGCCGGTCTGAGGGGAGAAGGCAGATTTGAAGAAAGAGGGAGAGGGAGACTAATCTGCCCCCCGTTTCACATGCGTTCGTATTCTCGCGCTTTGCGCATCGTGCAGACGCCAACCGCGTTCCAGCGCTCATAAAGCTCATTTATCCTCCCACGTGCCGGGGAGACGCCACAGCTGGCACCGTGCCTGGGAGCTTCAACGGCGACGGCGGGGTGCCGGCCTAAGGAGCTTCGCTCCTAAAAAAATGTACACGTAGGCCTGCGTTAGTAGTATGCATTAAAGCGGCGCTGCCTTCGCGTGACGTAATGATACCATGCTCGTCAGCGCGTCTTGAGCAACTTTTCAACGTGCTCTTGCAACCGTACACGCAGTTTGCAGGTCGTTATGATTTTTGAACGACATAATGTTGCTACCTACACTTCGTCTAAGAAATGACGCGCACTGCTACTCGGTGTGGCCGTGCATATGCGTAGTGACGTTTTCGGTGACTTGGCTTGGCACGTGTATCGAGAGAGTAACGACGCCGGGACAAGCCACCCATGACACAGGCGCACGCAACCTTGGGCGCAGGCGCACACAACGCGGTACAAATACAGGGAAGGTGTATAATGCCACATCATCTCATTGTAGCAGCTTGTTATTAAATGCGAAGCATTTCTTAGCGAACTTCAGCGACTTTGAGCGTATCTATCTATCTATCTATCTATCTATCTATCTATCTATCTATCTATCTATCTATCTATCTATCTATCTATCTATCTATCTATCTATCTAGCCGCATACGACTTTGCGCTCGCCTGGCCGTATCGTTAATGCGATTTATACCAAACATGGTATGGCATAACATGACTGTATAACAAACATGAATGACTGGTCATATCATGAAAATCATGACTAACTTGTCATGAAAAGTATTATTTACACGCCATGGCCATAGTGCTCCTGAGGCCGTTTTCTTAACTTGATAGATCCAAAAATTGGTACGATGAGACATTTCTGCATGACCAACATAAATGTCAGGTGGTAATGGAAAATCATGACCTGCATGTTATGTACAACATGATTTACATGCTAGGCTCATGGCACGCTGACGGTCGTTTCGCTAGTTTGATGTACACCAAATTTGGTATTGCGTGACGTGACTGTATGACGAACATAAATGCCAAGTGGTCGTATGGAAATCATGACATGTCATGTGCAACATGACTTGCATGCCACGCTCATGACACTCTCGTGGCCGTTTCGCTAGCTTGATATACACCAAATTTTTAAGGCGAAAGCCTTTAATGTCTCATGCTCATGTCCGTCCGTCCGTCCCTCCAGCAGTGCCTTGCAGTGGCGTAGCCAGGAATTTTGTTCGGGGGGGGGGGGGGCTCGCATGTCAACACTATATATATATATATATATATATATATATATATATATATATATATATATATATATATATATATATATATATATATATATATATATATGAGATGCGTATTTGCTTCTCCAGCATTTTAAATGTTGTCTTAGTTGCATGTTGGCGCTGTTACAGCACAAATCTGTTAAAAATTAATATCTAATGAAATGCACAGTTTTTGTTTTCCTTTACACTTCTCATCGTTCACAGCACCTGTCCGGTGAAACTTGCCCGCTTGCCATTGCGGAGGAAACAATTAAAAGTCTTTCACATAGGGCTGCCCAAGTGAACTAACGAAAGTCTATGCAACTCTGGAAACACAGTACATTCTTTGGGACCCATTCACAAAAGTGAACACTGTTTAAGTGGCATTCTAGTACCAACAAAACTTTACATTTCGCGCTTAATTCTACTGACATGACGTTGCTGCACCACGTTTCCTGAGAAGAAGGCCCTCGCCTGATTTTCCTCTCCAGCTGTTCACCTTGAACAATAGTTCCGCCAGGATCTATCG
>JALIZH010001418.1:0-27794 GCA_030522465.1 Rhipicephalus appendiculatus
TCAGAATTTGGTGATTTTTGAGATAAGTTGTAAACTTGATATAAATATGTAAATATATGCGTATGCGCATATTGCCTTTATTCAGTTTAAAACATTGTTTTTGTTTATGTTTGAGTACTGCTATGCCTAGTGTTTTAGTGTGATGTCTTATGAAGATTGCCAAACGCTGTTTCATGTGTATGTGGGGGCAGGAACCCTTGTCAGGCTCGCAAGCCTTTAGTCGTCGCCGCCCTCTTAATTCATCAAGACAATAAACATAGAATTCAAAACAAAAACACAAGAAAAAACGTACGCATATTCAGGAGCTTGTGTTCCGAATACGGCAGCCACTTCCTGCACCACAAAGACAAATAGTTTGGCGAGCATTTAACCCGGAGTGCCGCTGCCTTGCCCACTGAGAAGTTGCCGCTTCTTTGATAACTTCTTTGAGTTCACTAACAGTAGGGTCCAAGAAATATTGGCATTATCTGGCTTCGAAGACCCCACAATTGCACCAATAACAAAGGTCTTCGAGGCAACACTCTCTGCACACCAACTATAAGCAATGCATTGAATGAATGGGCGAAAAGTGTTCTTTGGAACTCTTCGACAAGGGAAGACCATCTATGTTCAAGGACAACGTGGTTGACTCTGGAATGGGGGCACAATCCATGGCAATGATCTCAAAGATTTCTGAAGCCCATAATGACAATTGGATCCTTGGGCTAGTGAATGAATACGAGATTGTTCCAAATTCCTACGTGGTGTTCTTAGCAAGCCCCTTGCATTCATAGGCAGTTCGTGAAAACAATCATGGGACGTCAAAACACCAAGTCAATGAGTGGTGAGCAATATTGTACTCCAACTGCCCATTTGGCAAGTGAGTCACGAAACGTTGCACTTGAATTTGTCACTGCAATACCAACTGCCACCGAATAACTGCTGAAGTCACCACGAGCTTTATCACGGGACTCGGCCAAACAGCAGTCAGAATCTTGCTTCATATGCTCATCAGAGTCCCTGTACTCTATGGAATAGCTTGACTCGAGCTGCGAGTTGCGTGAAAGGCTCAGTAGAACCAGTTTCCCAAAGGGAAGTCTTCAAGGCCGTATTTACATCTTGTTCTCAACACTCGGAATGAGGTACGCTGGCAAATAATTCACTGGGCTTCTGCGCAGGCGGCCCTAAAAAAACGCTGTCAATTTCGTACGTGGCTTTATTCTGAACTGATCGATCTACCTTCGCCTTTTTCACCCTAAAAGCAAGCAATGGCTAGGCTTGCTAAACGTGCAACAAGCAACACAATCGGTAACCACACGTCCACAAACGTAGCAGGGCAGATTTAGACGGCCTCATGCACAAGCGAGGGATATTTTGTCTTAAGTTCTTCACTGAAACGGGCGAACACATTCGTACTAACAACTCACTATCACAAATAGACCAATGCGTACAGGAACAAAAAGTGGCATGAACTATTGGGCGACTTGCACGACAATAGATCTCGCGGAAAACAAGGACTCTTGCGAAGGCTACGAGGCCAACCCAATTGCCTCAGGTGTTGTACTTCTTATTTGTACGACAGTGTAATTATTAAAAGAAGTATTGAAGAACTTTTGGAACGTACAAAAGAAACGCGATAACCCTAATCAGAACCACGTGCGTTTCGAGTATTCGAACCTATAGGTTTGAACGAGAGTAAGCTATGTGCTGGCACTGGCGTTAGTTCCTGCGTACCCTGCGCTCTTTACATTAATTTAAGGGAGTGGATATATACGACAATGTATATCGACAGGGTATCTAGTTCACTAACGCATTTTTTAAAGGACAAGCTCGAACAATGCGGCGAAAAGCGCGGTAACATAGCGGGGCAAGAGTACGCGCTGCATCGCAGACCGTGAGGGCGGCGCACAAGCGAGCACGGAAGCCGCCGTCTAATGCAAATACATATGAAATGATACGTACAGTTGCTTGATGAGCTTCCCAGTCACGCAACTAGAACAAAGGCGATTTCTGGCAGTCGAGGTGCACACTTCACACAAAAAACGCAGTCTGTAATCTGAAGCGAAGCCACTGCAGACAAGCGCCGAAATAATCGTCCACGCGCGCCCACGCCGAGACCTCCAGCAAGCAGGGCTGCTTTTGGGTGGAATTGAAACGGAGGCAGAATTCAAGTTAAAAGTAGCCAAAGTAGCCACGCCATCTAATGTTGTCGCCAGACTTGCAGCGAAATAGAAGAGAAGTGATGTTATGAGTTCAATTTTCATTATTGTACAATATTACCATTTTGAGTAAGCGAGACCATAGAAATAGGAGCATGTCCAGTTTCTTGTCTTTCTCGCCTGGTCTTCAAGCCGCAGATCAATTCCAAGTAAATGAATAAATTATAAATTCAGTGCGCTTGTATATAGTTTATGTAAAACAGGTATAGCTCTTGCCAGATACAACGTGAAACAAAACTGAAAATAAAACTGCCACTTTCGTTTTTTCTGCTAGCCTTAGAGGTAATATTAACTCTTCGCTGCTAGTCAACCTAGCTGTTTGATCAACTTGTTTAAATAATATAGGACCGCGAAATTCGCATCAATGTATTAATAAAAAAATAATTTATTGGTTGGAACTGATTCGATCGTTTTACATTGGAATCTCTTCAACCCGTGTTATTTTAACATAAGGAGAGGCACGTGATGATGATGATGATGATATACGCTTGTTATTGGCACAAGTGTACCAGCAAGGCCTAGGACGTAAAGGCTGATTAACGATATAACAATTCAATGGCATAGCATCTGTCCCATACATGCACAATACATAAATTAATTATTGAATTTATATAGCGAAAAATTAGCGCAGACTGCAAGAAGTCGCGCAACCATAGGCCACAGCAGAGCTGGTGGGCACCTAGCTGGTCCTCATTTGGCTAGGATTTTACCCTCTTACCTCTTTCTTTCCCACCCCTTGCTTTAGTATACTATGCATGCCTATGCTTGCTCTCTTTTTCTTTTGTCTGCTTATATTTATTTATTTATAATAAACGCCTTAACACTCTCTATATCTGTTTATTTATTTTTCTCGCTCCTTCTATCTTTGTTCCCTTTCAACTTCTCGCTTCCTCATTCTATCTCCTCTCGCCTCTGTGTTTCTTTCTCTTTCTTTCCCCATCTTTCTCTCGTTGACTTTCTTTCTATGCCTTGCTTTACTGTCTCCTTTCCTCCTCACCCTCACACTGTCCTTCTCACCTTCACTTACCTTTCCCACCTCCTTGCTATACTATACTATACAAGGTCTGCTGTGTGCCTGCAAAGCCGAGCACGACGCTCGGCATCGGATCGTGTGTACGGGGGATTGAATCTCTCCTTGCCAAGATTTTCTCTCTCTCTAAGAGGAAAGTGTTTTATGCCGGGGTCCACAACGGCTCCTGTGACGTATTTCCGTCACGGATATGACATTGTAAAACATGTATACCAAGAGATGGCAGATTCCACGCATTGTGGGAATCGATGTAATGCGAAGCAGCCAGCAAGGAGCAAATAACGCTGTACATAAAATGCATGTCATGATTTACACGTTAGGACCTGTCACTTATGTTCGTCATACAGTCACGTCGCGTAATACTAATTTTGGTGTGTACCAAGCTAGCGAACTGGACGCAAGTGCACCATGAGCGTGGCATGTAAATCACGTTGTAATGACATGCATGTCGTGATTTTAATGTTAACACCTCCCATTGATGTTCGCCATACAGTCACGTCGCGCAATACCCTTTTCGTGTATATCAAGCTAGCTAAACGGCCGCGAGCGCGCCATGAGCATGGCATGCATGTCATGCTGTACATGACGTGTCATGATTTTTACATTACCACTTGTTATTTATGTTCGTCATACAGTCACGCCACGCAATACCAAATTTGGTGTATATCAAGCTAACGAAACGACCGAGAGCGTGCCATTAGCGTGTCATGCAAGTCATGTTGCTCATGACATGTCATGATTTGCATGTTACCACTTCTCATTTATGTTCGTGATACAGTCACGTCACGCAATACCAAATTTGGTGTATATCAAGTCAGCGAAACGGCTGCGAGGGTGCCATGAGCATGGTATGCATGTCATGTTGATCATGACATGTCATGATTTATATATCACTACTTGTTATTGATGTTCGTCGTACAGTCGCGCAAGGCCTGTAGCCAGAGGGGGGGCCTAGCCCCTCCGCCCCCCCCCTCCCCCGAAATTTTGCTGGAGGTGGGTGTTTCGCCGAAAATAAATAATAAAAATAGGTGTTTTCCCCAAACAGTCAAGGCCTTCTTCAAGTATCCTCCCCCCGAAAAAAATTCCTGGATACGGGCCTGCGTCACGCCACGCAATACCAAATTTGGTGTAAATACGCTAGCGAAACGGCCGCGAGCGTGCCATGAGCGTGGCATGCAAGTGATGTTGCACATGACATATCATGATTTCCTCATTACCACTTGTCATCTATGTTGGTTATACAATCACATCACGCAATACCAAATTTGGTGTATATCAAGCTAGCGAAACGGCCGCGAGCGGGCCATGAGCTTGGCATGCCAGTCATGTTGCACATGACATGTCATGATTTCCACATTACCACTTGTCATTTGTGTTCGTAATACATTCACGCCTCGCAACGCCAAATTTGGCTTAAATCAAGCTAGCGAAACGGTCATCAGCGCGCCATGAGCGCGGCATGTAAATCATGTTGTACATGACATGCACGTCATGATTTTATTTCACGCTTTTCATTTATGTTGGTCATGCAGAAATATCTGGTCGTACCATTTTTTGGATATGTCAAGGAAACGGTCGAAGAAGCACCAGGGCCATGGCCTGTAAATCGTACCGTTCATGAAAAGCTAATCAGGATTTTCAAGACATAACCAGTCATTCATGTTCCTCATACAGTCATGTTATGCCATACCAATTTTGGTATAAGTCCCATTAACGATACGGTCTGGAGATCACAAAGTCATAGGCGGCTGGATAGATAGATACGCTCAAAGTCGCCGAAGTTCTCTAAGGAATGCTTCGCATTTAAGATCTAGAAGAAAAAGCTCCGTCGTCGGGATCTGACCCTACGACGCCTCGCTCCCCAGCGCGCGGCGCGAACCGACTCGGCCACGAAGCTTACGTTGTTCAGCTTGCCAACGGCGAGCTATTTATGTACACCATTTACCCCTGGATGTACTCCGAGATCGGTGACTTCAGCGTGTTCTTGCTTTTACTGGCGAGATGGCGTGAAGGTTCCTGAGGGCGCACTTTAAAAAGTCGTCGCCCCGCGCGTTGCGATGCGCGTGCGCCTGGACAGGGCGTGGTCGCTCATGCACCCACGCTTATCTCCAGATCGGGGCGGTTTGTACGTCTTGGGTTTTCACCGAAAGTGCGCTTTAAGTTACAGAGAGCACGAAGGTCACTTCGCTCGCAGCAGCGGCCGCGCTTGCGAAAGAACGCGCTGCTCACACAAAAGTAACAATTCCGACAGCTGTTAGTTCGCGCTCGTCCTGTGTATACTTGTGTGTTCGTTCCGGGCGTCCTTCTTTGTACTTGAGCAGAGCGCTTTAAGTTTCGAGCTGTAACACTTGTTAGCTCGCGCTCGTCCCCTCCGTATGTTCTTTTCGTGCGTCCTTTCTGCTTGAGGAATGTGCGGAAAGTTTCGAGCGGTTGGTCGTTCTTCGCGTGACATTACAATTTGTTGCTATAGCATTCATTCCTTCGACTTTGTGGCGAAACAATGCACAATAAACGCTCAACTACCTCTATGAAAACCTGCTTCTCTTTCCTGTTGTACGGATTCCTATGACAGAGGGATCAGTCATGTTTTAGATGTGAAGCATCTTATGGCGAAGCTTAATTCGGTGGTGGTGGTGGTGTGCCGCGTGCCCACCCTTACTGCGCATGCGCAAACCCTTTAAAAAAATAAAAATAAAAAACCTCCTCTCCCCCTCTCTCCTCTAGGCATCCCTCCCCGCGGCAACCACACCCCACTGCGCATGCGCCTCCCCTCCCTCTCTCCCCCTCTTACACTGCCCCCCTCTCTCCTCTAGGCATCACTGCCTGCGGCGTCTACACTCCCACTGCACATGCGCGTCCCCCCCTCTCTCTCTCCTCTCCTACGCTCCCCCCCTCTCTCTCCTCTATGCATCCCTGCCCACGGCGTTCACACTCCCACAGCGCATGCGTGTCACCCCTCTCTCTCCTCTCCTACGCTCCCCCCTCTCTCGCCTCGCGACGCCGACGCAGGCAGCGTCTGCTAGCGAGTTTCTTGGTTGAAAAAACTGACTGCTCGCGCTGCACAACCGTTCACTGGCCACCCCGTATATATGGCAATGGATCTTGACCTCCAAGGTGGTGCCGGTGGGGAGATTTCTCCCTGTGCGTTGTTGAACAATAAAAATTCGCAGCGTGCGCGTTAACTAAAAGCGGAGTGTGGGTCTCTGTGTCCAGTCGGAGTCTTCTGTCTCTCATTGCCCATTAGCAGCGATTGGCATGTTCCAGTAGGAAACACTGAGGGCTTAAAGTCAGGGGGGGCCTAGGGGGGCCCGGCCCCCATGATTTTCTGAGGAGGAGGGCCGGGCCCCCCCTTGGCAGGTCTACTGTAACATTGCGGCACCCAGTTGACAAGTGCTAGAGTTGATTTTTGGGGGGCAGTAGTGTTTTGTACAGAGGAATTACAGCCGTCTAGTGTTTTGAATAATGATTTATTCGCAATTATTCAGTTGATGGGGCACCAGCAAAAAGAAAAAGGAAGAAACAGATCTCACACGGCACCCCATGAATCACCACCATGATGGGCTAAGCTTCCTCGCACAACACACTTCTTCACAAGGCACCTGTGTATGAGGCACTGTGCATGAATGTTTTCAGCTGGTGGACCAGCCTTCGTCAGAGTAATGACGAAGGCTGGGCCACCAGCTGAAAACGTTCAGTAAAGACGCTTCCATCAGTTTCATCGTCCTTTCATGGTGTGTGTCTATATATATATATATATATATATATATATATATATATATATATATATAGGTCGCCACTTCATGAGGGCCCCCCTCAGATGAGAGCAGACTTTAACCCCTGGAAACACTGCTCCATCACTGCCTGCTTTGCGCCTCCCCAGTTTTCTCTCCTGCGCAACGCTGCGATGAGCGCCAGCGCCAACGCCGCCGCCAGTGTAAAGGGGGCAATACACTCCGACGTAACGCGGCCGCGCGCCCGCGCGCGTCATGGCGACGTTACGTTGGCGAAAACGCGACCATCTATAGTCCGACGCGAGGCGCGACCGGCGCGACCAGCGTCCGTCAGCGCGGCTCGGCGGCAGCCGGCGCGAAATGCAGCATGCTGCATTTCGCGCCGACGACGTTACCCAGACTGCACCGCGTCTGCATCTCTTCGTGACGGAGGGACGCCGGGCGTGCTCAAACGTGCATGCGTCAAGGCAACGTAGCGCGGCGCGCGTTGGAGTATCGGGAAGGCGGATTTGTGCCTGGCGTGACATCGCCGACGTGACGCGACCAAGCGAACGCCGGCGCGCGCGCGCGTTGTGAACGTCGGAGTATAACAGAGCCTTAAGCGTTAGCGCCCGCTGCTTCACATCTACACATGGTTCCCTTTAGCGGGAGATGGTGTAATTTTTTTTCTCTCATGTTGTACTCGTTCTTTCGCCCATCAAGTCATTGCATCCCGCGACGGACAACTTGGCACACGCGTTCTGGGGGCGGAGCAGAAGAGGATGAGGATGAAGAGAACACGCGGCGGTTCATCATAGAAATTAATTTTCTATTTGCGACAAACGGCAAACCTCAGCCATGACAGCTCTGCTGTGAAATCTCAACTAAAGCTCTCTGATGTTTGTTTCACATATGTGCCGAGAAAACAACTATGTATGCAAAAAACGCTGATTTATTTAGAATAGAAATATAATTGATATTGGTCCATTTTTAACGTCAGTGTGTGTGTGTGCGTGTGTGTGTGTGTGTGTGTGTGTGTGTGTGTGTGTGTGTGACACATGACCTCTATATAATGTTCGCTAGATGTTAGGAAACAAAATCTAAAATATGTCTAACTATAAGGTTGTTATAACACACTGTTTTTGTAAAACAAGCGTATTATAGACATCCGCATTTTTTGCTTGTGAAAAACGCACGTGGCTGGGACGTCTCGTAGATGTTGCTCATAGATTTGCACATCGGGATTTTATTAGAACATCGCAAAGATATTTGAGGTTTACTGGGCAGCGGGAAGGAAAACGCTATCGCGCGGTGTTGGTTAAAGCTACGAACCCCCTGCCTCACGCGTTCCTGAAGCGCAGTGTTGTGGTGTATGTATGGTCACAGGTGTAGGTTACTCTATTAATGAGGCCCACACCTTGTACTCCTTTCCTCAATTGACGCTTAGGAGTGCATATTGAGCACCAGTGCTTATTATATGCTTGTCGATGCCACATTTGCGCGGTATTCGGCATATTCTGCTTCCAGGTATATGTTAACTTCAGCTACCAGGATGGTTAGAACATTATCATGGGCGTCAGTCGTCGGGATAGAGATGTGCCGCTAGGCTTCAGCGAGGGTATATCCAAGTCAAACGGTGCTATAGCTGCCAAACACCAATTGTCATTGTGCAAGCTCTCATATATCATTGCGCAATAAACAGTCGACTGCTTCTGTGAAGACACGTTTCACTTTCGTGTTATACCGATTCCTCTGACGGAGGGATCAGCAATGGTCTTGTTTTAACAAGCTTTATATTGCACTGCACTAATGTACGCAGCGTCGCACTATAGCTCTGTAGGTGAAGCGCAGTATTTTAAATTATTCGCATTCGTTTTACTATCCATCACGTCAGCTGATAACATAACATATAGCTTGTACATGTAATTCCATTTGTAATGCATACGTCGCTGTGTCATTTTTTATCGCGCATATTTTGTTTGTTTCGTCTCAGGTCATGTGTACATCTTGTCAGGACCCTGTTTGTAATCAAATGCTTGATTTTCTGTGCATTAGCTATCCGTGTCCTCTCAGTGAGTCCGTCTGTCTTATTCAACATCACTACACATGCTGTAGTCGAATGACCGACGAAAATTGAAAATACACCACTTTGAGGTAAATAAAGGAACCCTAAAAAGGTTATCAAGACTTTGTACTGACGCAATGAACAGGTAAAAAAATTGGGCGACCCTTAAGCTTCGCCTTTAACCCTTTCAGGGTCGAATTTTTTCGCGAAATGCGTGCCAAAAATGTGTAATTTTTTTATTGCTGAAATAAATTCTTCAGACCATTCTATTTAAGAAAAAAATTGTCCAAAATTTTTTTTCGTGACTGTAAAGTGAGAAAAAAATCATTTTGTGTTGTTACATACGCATGGTTTATTCATAGTAACATCAAGCAAAATCCTAAACAAAAACACTTTTACGATTTCTTATAAATAAAAATTACGCATTATAATAAACATAGCTCACAGACATACAAAAAATAAGCGCACCAGAGTACTTTTCCGGTAAAAAATGTTTTTCCTCTAACACTAAACACTGTGGGAAAAGTCACCTTTGATCCGATCCGGACCGTCTCACCGCGCACGCTTTCAAGATGTCGCTCCTTCATCATCGTCCGAGCCTGAACTCGTAAGTAAATCCTCGCCTGACCAAATGACATCCAATGAATCAGATTCGGCACTTGGGGAATAGTCCACATCGGAAGAATCGCCGCTCGACTCCCTAGCACCAGAGCAACCGACGCGCACTTCCAGCCTAGGCGAACAGCGTGACTGAGCGCACGGAAGAAAACTGTGGGGTTGTGCGCCCGTCAGGAAAACAAAACGAATGAAAAAGCTATAATAATCCTTCGTCTTATCGCCAACGAGACGGAGTTAGTTTTTCCGAGTTCCCTAAACAGGAAACTCAACCACGGCGGCGTCGTTTGTGCAATTTAGCGCCTCCCGAAACAGATGTAATCGCACCCCGAGGAGCCATAAACGAGAGAGTCACAAGCGCTCACCCCTTGAGAGATTAGAAACCAAACAGCCATCAGCTTTGCGGGCGCGAGAAGCGATAACCAACGAAGGATGAAACCGAAACCAGCCGCACCACATGCGTGCCTTCGGGTTTGCAAGCGAAAGCCGCCGCGCCGCCTTGGAAAGCAAAAAAAGCAACAGAGAGACATCGGCGCGTGAAAAAATTCCACGTGTTCCGAAGTGTGGCAGTACATGTCAAGCAAGAGAAGTGATCGAAAAAGGCGCGCGTTTTAAACCAGCCGCACCACGGGCGCGCTGAGATGCGCAAGCGATAGCCGGTGCCGTTTTGCGAAGCATAAAAAAAGCAACAACGGAGAGACACCGCCGCATAAAAAAAATTTCACAGTTTTCCGAAGCATGGCAGCACATTCCAAGCAAGAAAAATGATAGAAAAATGCGCGCGTTTTAAACCAGCCGGACCGCGAACGCGCTCGGGTGCGCAAGCGGTTGCCGGAGCGCCGCTTTGCGAAGCAAATAAAAAAAAACATCGGAGAAACATCGGCGCATGAAAAAAATTCCACATGTTCCTGAAGTGTGGCAGCACACGTCAAGAGAGAGATGATCGAAACAAGCGCGCGTTTTTAAGATAAAGGCCGTGCCGTACATGTACGGTGAAAACCATTTGGGCACTGTTAGGGTGCTGCCGTACATGTACGGCGAAAACCATCAAAGGGTTAAGAGTTGAACGCAATAGCGATATCCTTTCCCGAGTGCGTACTTCAACCACTTGGTGCATACATGTTATGCACCCACTATCTGGTGTTAAGGGAATACGCGTAGTAAGGTGCGTGCCTTTTTTAATGGGTGGCCGGCTTCAAACTACGAAATTGTCATGATAGGCATAGGTTCTGACGCCCGATGGCAATGTACGCTTGTACCACGCAATATTATTGGGATATTACATGTTATACTGCGACACCTACATAAAGCACGCTTGCATGTGCGAAGCACGAAAGTTATTTTCACTGTATTTCCAAGCAGAGGCGTGGCTGTGTGGTAGAACACCTGCTTGCCACGCAGACGGCCCGGGTTCGATCCTCACTCAGACCCGGAAATTTTTATTATTTATTTTATTTGAATCTCTCTCGATTTTTCGATCGCGGACAAGATGATGATTTTGCGCTCACAACCAACGACGCCGACACCGACGCCGGAATTTCTGCGAAACGAGCTCTTTAACGCTATCGCGTTAATGACTCGTTAGGGTCATTGGCAGACCTATTTAAGCGTTCTGCGTCAAGTGTGTAATTTATTAAAGACATCTAACATGCGAATCGCTAAAGAGCGCACCGGCTCGGTGAAGTTTTCGAACGCCCGCTTCGATTATACGAAGCACTGGCGACCCATCTGGTGGAATATGTCCACGGCACTGAAGCTCAGGTGAACTGACAATGTCGTCTGTCTGTTTTTACAACGTGCTCTGTGTTGACGCGAGCGGAGAGGCAGCGTTTATCTCGAAGTTTCTTTTTACAGACACAATGTCTGTAAGCTGTAGGCTGCAAACCCAGCGATTGGTAACATGTAAAGCTACGATATTGTGTAAGGTAACTGGCGCGAGGATTCATTCCACTTAGAGCACTCTGCTTCAGCTCATTGGTGCCATGAACGTCGAGCTCTCACTATCCGATCAACATCAGGATCCATTCGTGTGCAGCCCTAACTTACTGCCAAAAACATCGCCAGATTGTCCGCCTTTACGCTTATCGGTGATTGCTCTCAGATAATTTTTTAAATGCGAATCATTTCTTAGCGAACTTCGGTGACTTTGAACGTATCTATCTATCTATCTATCTATCTATCTATCTATCTATCTATCTATCTATCTATCTATCTATCTATCTATCTATCTATCTATCTATCTATCTATCTATCTATCTATCTATCTATCTATCTATCTATCTATCTATCTATCTACCCGCCTACGACTTTGTGCTCTCCAGACCGTATCGTTAATGGGATTTATACCAAAATTGGTATGGCATAATATGACTGTATGACGAACTATAATGACTGGTCATATCATTAAAATCATAACTTACTAGTCATGAACGGTATGATTTACACGCCATGACCGTTGTGCTCCTGCGGCATTTTCCATAACTTGATATATCCAAAAATTGGTATCATGAGACATTGCTGCATGATCAACATAAATGACAGGTGGTAATATAAAAATCATGACGTGCATGCCATCTGCAACATGATTTACATGCTACGCTCATGGCACACTCGCGGCCGTTTTGATATGCACCAAATTTGGTATTGCGTGACGTGGCTGTATGACCAACATAAATGAAAAGTGGTACTATGGAAATCAGGACATGCATGTCATGTACAACACCATTTACATGCCACGCTCATAGTACGCTTGCGTCCAGTTCGCTAGCTTGACATGCACGATAATGAGTATTGCGCGAAGTGACTGTATGACGAACATAAATGACAGGTTCTAACATGTAAATCATGACATGCATGTTATGTACAGCAGGATTTGCTCCTTGCTGGAGGCTTCGCATTACATCGATTCTCACAATGCGTGGCTTCTGCCGGTTTTCATCTGCCCGCATACATCTTGACGTTTGCATATAATCGGTGCACTTTAGAATAATATGCGAATGGCCTCTGTCATTTCGGCACCTGCTGGAGCAGATCTCAAGCTTGTGCTTCCTTTTAGTAGCCTCCCCAATTCGTCTCGGCAGCGTGACGGCGCTGGCTGCGCGCTGCCAGAGTTGGCTGCGGAGGCCACGCAGAAGGTAGCGCAGCTCAGCCCATCGAGTGCACTGGGGTCGCCAGTGGTGGCTGCGCGTTCGACGAGTCAAGGAGGAAGAGCAATGCTTTGGAGGAGACCTCGTATCAATGCCGCCCGGAGCTGCATTGATACAATATTTGTCGCTTTATTTGTGGTTCGAATGATGCGATGGCACTGTAGCCTAAACGCGGACAAAATCTCAGAAATTGCGGCACGATATATTTTTAAGACAAAAGTGGCACAATAACACAGAATGCCAGTTGTTGGCCTTTGTCTTGTGTTCAGGAGCGAGGAACCTTTATTACGAGTAGCTTTTCTCCAGTCCAAATTAGTACGGATGTTTTTGGCAGCATTTGGGCCACTTATATGGATGTTTGTTGATGTCGACGTCAGGTGGAGGAGGACATCTGCAGAGGAAGGAAAAAATAACCGTTATTCTACATCTACAACATCGCATGTGGCCCCCGTAATACCCTCCTTGGCATTCTTGTCAAGTCGTGGCGAAATTCTCGTAAAAATGAATAAACTACACTGTTTCACTTTTGTTTTCACAACGCACACTTCGTAACGGGGCGCAAACTATCGGTATATTCGGCTGCTGGTTACCGTATTCTGGCAGTCGGTAAAATGTTTCAGAGCTCTTTAGTGATAAACGCGAAGAAAGCGGAACAGACACCAACGTATACAGCGGTCCACCTTTAAAGGGAACATGGAGAGCGTGACTAGAGTTATTGTACATGCACCGTGAGGCGCGCCAACAGGCTGGCAACAGCGCAAGAAACCACCACCAAATTTTCGGCCTACCGCTGCATCGGAGCGGGCGAGTCGCGGCCGCTGCTGAAGTCGTTCAAACCACGGCTGAGAGCCGCACGGTCGCGGCGCGCGAATGAGCTAGTCACGTGGTTCTTTTTGTATTTCGCGGCCTTTCTTTGCAGCTTGGAAAAAAAGGTAACCGTGAGACTTTCTTTATCGCAGATAATGCACTGGGGGGTTTATGAAGATGCTCTCGAACTCTGCAACTCCCATTTCTTGCCTAAAGTCAATATTTAGCGATTTAGGTAAATAACCGTAATTAATTACAAAACCAAAAAATTGCCTGTAGTACGCAAGGTGGCGGCCAGCAATATGCAACGAATTCCACGCGCCTGCCTCCAATATTGTATTTTTAAACCCTTGGCTAAAGATAGCTAGGACACCTGATATATATATATATATATATATATATATATATATATATATATATATATATATATATATATATATATATATATATATATATATATATATATATATATATATATATATATATATATACATTTGACTCATTTAGGAGCCATATGTATATGGCATACCTAAAAGTAGCATATATAGTAACTCTACGCGTGGCCGCAATTCCGCCCCACCACCGGCTGGTGGCTGAAGCGAGTGTTGCGCAGGCGCACTGAGCTCCGCGCGTAATGCTCTATCATCGCGTGGAACGTTCGCTCCGCGACAATCGAAGTGCACCAGTACACAATAGCCACGGCCGCTACAGCTCCCCGATGTTTTTAACTTGAAAACTGCAGCGTCAGGCTACGAATGCGCCAAACGCCACGTCGCTGGAGGAAACACGCCGGGGACGCTCCAGGTGCCGTTCGAAGAAATTGAAGTGAAAAAGAAAAATTGGCCGCGTATCTGCGTGCTTTGCTGCAAATGTCGTCGAAAGACGATAGTCTTGTGCCGGCCGTACTACTATGTTTTGCCTTGCCTCAGACAGCGCCTACTCTACGTTGAAGTGGCCGCATCTGGCTGGCATTAATAAAATAGAGGAGGCGCTGCGCGAGATATGAACGCCATCGAAAACCATGAGCTTGTGCTGAACCAAGGGCCACTGCCAGCGGCAGCACCTTATCGTCGGCACAGGGCTTTTTCGTGCAAAGCGTCGGAGTTCGTGCACAGCGTCGCATTTTCAGCGCCGCCTAAAAAACACTAGGGTCTCTAGAATTACGTGTCTATGCATTTTCTAATAAAAGAAGACACGACCTGATCCTTACATATTAATGTTGCGCCGCAGGTATGCGTTGTATTTGCTTTTTGGTTGAATATATTCACAAGTATGAACGCAAACACCAGTTCAAGATGGCTGGGCGTTCAGAAAGTGGTAAAACTTTGGCCGAGTAGCTGGATCGGGTGACAGATAGACAGGACAGACCAAAATTTTTGCATTGAAGTATCCTAAGAAAGACTATCGTCTTTAAAAAAATGTAAGAGCGTTGATATCAACGCCGTCGCAACAAGAAATGTCACTAAAACTGCAAAACATTATAGAGGCGTTCGCGAGCAGCCTCGCTTCGCGCGTGCGGTTCACCCTTCAAGCACCACATTGTTACCATCTCAACGGCGTCATCAATACGCTGGAAATAACAGGCAATAGACACTTTTAGTTGGGCGTACGCAACAAGCCTATGTAGGCAGCGCGATACGATGCGTACGCTGCAAGCGAAGCGCTCAGCAACACTTTTAGTTTACCGTATCGACCGTACCGGCATGCGTTTTGTTCAGCTAGACGTATCATACGTGAAATGAAACAGCTTTCGAGTGCTTCTTAGCGCCATCCTGCGGTACCGGCCGTTATAACGGCCACTGGCATCCGAGTCAAGCTGAATCATCGGATCCACATTTTTACGTTCTGTGCCATCTTGCAATCTGGCTGCTCTTTCATTCGAGATCTCGCGATAGAGTCACGTTGCTAGCTCTACGTCTCGTTACGTTTGCGTGCGCCGGATTTTTTTTCGGGCGTATGCACGCATCCGCGAAATAGGTTACGTACTGCGCATGCGCACTTCTCTCCCGTAGCCATGCTGCGTACGTAGGCTCGTTACGTACGCTAAACTAAAAGTGTGTAATGTGGCATGCAAGGTTCTTGTACGTAAGAGTTTTCTGTTGATTTCATTGGGAGGCCATCCTACGTCCCAAAGGGTGACGGAAGTGTGCTCAAGTGACTCCGCGAAAAGCGAGTTGAGGGTAGGCGTCCATTTTATTGTATGTTGAATTTTCTAGGCTGAATAACTTCGGACTGCATTCCCCTATCGCTGCCGTTCTTGCTGCATTAATCTCTTCAGCCTTCATTCTAGGCGACCCGCTAGTAAAACATGTAAAAGAATGAGGTCTTGAAAAGTGTTGAGGGTCTCTTTAAACGGACTGTCTACCGTGCTCCATCGTCTTCATCTTTTGTGGCGGAAAAGAATCATAGCGTCTGAAGGTTCTAATCTTGCTGCGGTTTCTCTGGAAAGCGAATAGAAATTTGTAAAATGGAATTTTTCGATCTACGTTCTGGCATTGTCAATTGGGGACGCCCGCAACACTGGTTACTGCGCGCGATGACAATCGTTGTGCCGTTGAAAGTGAAAACTGGAACCATATGCAATTCTTCAAGGTTGCATTAGGTTTTCTTTAAGAAAACGATTACCGTGATGGTTGTTTAGAGCTCATCATCAGCCCGACTACGCACACTGCAGGGCAAAGGCCTCTCCCATGTGCCGCCAGCCAGCCTTGTCCTGCGCATGCTGCTGCTACGTTATACCAGGAAACTTCTTGATCACATCAGCCCACCAAACTTTCTGTCTACCCCCTCGCGCATTTTCCTTCCCTTGGAATCCAGTCAGTTACCGTTAATGACCAGCGGTTATCCTTCATACGCGCCTAGTGTCCTGCCCATGTCCATTTTTTTTCTTGATTTCAACTCTGATGTCCTTAACACCCGTTTGTTCCCTGACCCACTCTGCTTTTTTTCCTGTCTCCTAAGGTTACAGCTATCATTTTCCTTTCCATTGCCCGCTACGTCATCCTCAGTTTAAGTTGAACCCTCTTTGTAGGTCTCCAGGTTTCTGCTCCGTAAATAAGTACCAGTAAGATGGAGCTGTTATATACCTTTCTCTCGAGGGACAGGGGTAAACTACAATTCATGATTTGAGAATGCTTGCCTAATGTGCTCCACCCGATCCTTATTCTTCTAGGTATTTCACTTTCATGGTCCGGCTCCGCAGTTACTACCTGTCCTAAGCAGACTCATTCTTTTACAGCAACCATTGTCTTCCTACCTACCACAAATCGCGGTTCTCTTCCGAGACTGATGCAAATTACTTTAGTTTGATGCATATTAATTTTCAGGTCTACTCTTCTGCTTTCCTTGTCCGATTCAGTAATCATGAGTTGTAACTCGTCCCCTGAGTTGCTCATCAATAGCACGTCATCAGCGAATCGCAGGTTACTAAGGTACTCTCCGTTAACTCTTATTCTTAACTCTTCGCAATGTAGGGCCCTGAAAACCTCGTGTAAGAACGCAGTCGATAGCATAGGGGAAATCGTATCTCCCTGCCTTACAACTTTCTTTATTGTGATTCTGTCGCGTTCTTTATGGAGGACTATGGTGGCTCTGGATCCGCTGTAGATTTCTTCAAGTATGTTTACTTATGCTTCGTCAACGCCCCGATTCCGCAATGCCTGCACGACTGCTGATATCACGACCGGATCAAATGACTTCTCGTAATCTATGAAGGCTATGTATAGGGGTTGGTTATATTCCGGGCATTTCTCTATCTGATTGATTGTATGAATGTGCTATATTGTCGAGTAGCCTGTACGAAATCCTGCTTGGTGCTTTGGTTGATTGAACTCTAATGTCTTAATTGTATTAGCTATTATTTTTATATATAATTTGTAAACAAGGGACAGCAAGCTGATCGGCCTGTGATTTTTCAAGTCTTTCACTTCCGCTTTCTTATGGATTAATATGATGTAAGCATTCTTCCAGCATTATGATACCCTCGCCGCCCAGAGACACTTCGTTACAGGGTGGCCAACTTTTCTAGCGCAATCTGTCCACCGTCTTTCAAAAGATCTGATGTTACCTGATCCTCACCAGCGGCTTTGCCTCTTTGCATTCCGTCGAAGGCTTTCCTTACTCCCCATGTCGTTTCTGGTGGGATGTCCACTTCCTCTGGGCTACTACTAGTTATTATATCAGTGAGTAATAGCTAAGCGGCTCAGCGGGCCAGCGGACTTAGCGTAGGAGCGGAGGGGGCAGCGGAGCGCAAGACAAAATGAAGAGTGATAGCTGAGGGATGCCCCGTTTGTTTCAGCGGAGTGCATTGCTGCGCCACCATTTGAACAAGGTTTAAGTTACAGTCAATCCAGCACAGAATTTGCTTGTAAAACGCCTCGCACGCTTCGCTGAGGAGACAAAACGAGCGGACGAGCGGCTCACTCCGTAAAAACGCTGGCTGTGCCAGCGTGCCGCGCATGCGCAGTTGGCGTCTCCACTCGTTCGCTGGGCCCGCTGAGCCGCTTAGCTATTACTCTGTATTATCTTCCTCGTTGTCCCGGCCACTGCACAGATCTCTGTAGAACCCCTCCGCTACTTCAACTCTTCTATCCATGTTGGTAGTGACTTTGCCTTCCTTGCCCCTTAGTGCATACATCTGGTCTTGCCTATACCCAGGTTTCTCTTCACAGCTTTGAGGCTCCGTCCGTTCTTTAGAGCATGTTCAATTCTCTCTGTGTTGTACCTTCTTATGTCGGCTACCTTACGCCTATTGATTAACATCGAAATCTCTGGCAGTGCTATTTTGTCTGTTGCGTTTGAGGCTTTCATGCTTTGACGTTTCTTAATGAAGTTTCTAATGAGCATCAGCCTCGCATGCAAGAGGTCCGTGGATCGAATCACGGTGTCAGACAATTCCCAACCGGATTAAAAAAATCCGCGTGATGATGGAATTGTGCAAAAAGGCCTGGGGTGCAGCCTCACTGGCGACCACAGCCAGCAATGCACTCCCTCACCAGAGCAGGATTGGCCACCCTGGTGGAGTACTTGGCCCCTACCTCCCACATGAATACACCAATTAACCCTCGGCCCTCAGTCCCCAGCGGCTGCGAAGCAACTGACCAAGGCGGTGGTCAGACCTGCGACGCAGCGGAGGGTGCTAAGAATCTCTGGGTCCGGACAGGCCGCTATTGGAATCTGAACTTGGCTACATTTAACTCCAGAACTTTATCTAGCGAGGCGAGTCTAGCTGTACTATTCGAGGAACTAGAGGGTGTTAAATGGGATGTAATAGGGCTCAGTGAGGTTAAGAGGACACATGAGGCTTATACAGTACTGAAGAACGGACACGTCCTATGCTATCGTGGCTTAGCTGACAGAAGAGAACTAGGGGTGGGGTTCCTTATTCATAAAAATATAGCTGGTAATATAGAAGAATACTATAGCATTAATGAGAGGGTGGCATGTATTGTAATTAAGTTTAATGAGAGGTACAAGATGAAGGTGGTACAGGCCTACGCGCCTACATCAAGCCATGATGATCAACTGGTTGAACGATTCTACGAAGACGTAGAATCAGCAATGAGTAAGGTAAAGATACAGTATACTGTACTGATGGGCGACTTTAATGCAAAGGTAGGCAAGAAGCAGGCTGGAGATCATGCAGTTGGGGAATATGGCATCGGCTCTAGAAACGCCAGAGGGGAGTTACTAGTAGAATTTGCAGAATGCAATAATTTACGAATCTTGAATACCTTCTACAGAAAACGGGCTACTCGTAAGTGGACGTGGAGGAGTCCTAATGGCGAAACTAAAAATGAAATAGACTTCATAATGTGTGCCCACCCGGGTATTGTACAGGATGTGGAAGTAGTTAACAAGATCCGATGCAGTGACCACAGAATGGTAAGATCTAGAATTCACCTAGACTTGAGGAAGGAACGGCACAAACTGATACGCAAGAAGCCGATTAATGAACTAGCTCTGAGAGGGAAAGTACAGGAATTCAGAGTTTCACTTCAGAATAGGTACGCGGCTTTAACCGAGGAAACCGACCTTAGCGTTGACGCAATGAATGATAATCTGACTAGTATCATTAAGGAGTGTGCAGTGGAAGTCGGAGGTACAGTCGTTAGACAGGACACCGGTAAGCTATCCCAAGAGACGAAAAACTCGATTAAGAAACGTCAAACCATGAAAGCCTCAAATGCAACAGACAAAATAGAGCTGGCGGAGCTTTCCAAGTTAATCAATAGGCGTAAAGTAGCCGACATAAGAAAGTATAATATGGAGAGATTTGAGCATGCTCTAAAGAACGGAAGAAGCCTCAAAGCTATGAAGACAAAACTGTGCATAGGCAAAAATCAGACGTATGCATTAAGGGACAAGGAAGGCAAAGTCACAACCAATATGGATAGATCACAACCAACATGGATAGAATAGTTGAGGTAGCGGAAGAGTTCTACAGAGATCTGTACAGTAGCCGAGACAGTCAGGATGATAACGTAAGAAGCAATAATAGCCCAGAGGAATCTGACATCCCACCAGTATTGACAGAAGTAAAGAAAGCCCTAAAGGGAATGCAAAGAGGCAAAGGCGCTGGTGAGGATCAGGTAACATCAGACCTGTTGAAGACGGTGGAGAGATTATGTTAGAAAAACTGGCCACCCTGTATACGAAGTGTCTCTCGACAGGGAGGATACCAGATTCTTGGAAGAATGCCAACATCATCTTGATCCATAAGAAAGGGGACGTCAAGGACCTGAAAAATTACAGGCCCATCAGCTTACTGTCCGTTGTCTACAAGCTATTTACAAAAGTAATTGCTAACAGAATTAGTACGACATTAAAGTTCAATCAACCAAAGGACCAGGCAGGATTTCGTACAGGCTTCTCAACAACAGACCATATTCATACTATCAATCAGGTGATAGAGAAATGCGCGGAATACAACCAACCCCTATACATAGCCTTCATAGATTACGAGAAGGCATTTGATTCGGTGGATACATTAGCAGTCATGCAGGCACTGCGGAATCAGGGCATCGACGAAGCCTATATAAACATAATGGAAGAAATCTACAGCGGATCCACAGCCACTATAGTCCTCCATAAAGAAAGCGACAGAATCCCAATAAAGAAGGGCGTACGGCAGGGAGACACGATCTCTCCAATGCTATTCACCGCGTGTTTACAGGAGGTTTTCAGGGCCCTAGATTAGGAAGAGTTAGGGATAAGAGTTAATGGAGAGTATCTCAGTAACCTGCGATTCGCTGATGACATTGCATTGATGAGTAACGCGGGAGAGGAATTACAGCTTATGATTACTGAACTGGATACGGAAAGTAGAAGAGTAGGTCTGAAAATTAATATGCATAAAACTAAAGTAATGTGGAACAATCTGGGCAGAGAACAGCGCTTTGCGATAGGTGGCGAGACACTGGAAGTTGTAAAAGTGTACATCTACTTAGGACAGGTAGTAACCGCGGAGCCGAACCATGAGAGTGAAATAACTAGAAGAGTAAGAATGGGATGGGGCTCATTCGGCAAGCATTATCAAACCATGAATGGTAGTCTACCACTATCCCTCAAGAGGAAGGTATATAACAACTGCATCTTACCGGTAATTACCTACGGAGCAGAAACCTGGAGACTTACAAAGAGGGTTCAACTTAAACTGAGGACGACGCAGCGAGCGATGGAAAGAAAAATGATAGGTGTAACCTTAAGAGACAGGAAGAGAGCAGAGTGGGTGAGGGAACAAGCGGGGGGTTAAGGATATCATAGTTGAAATCAAGAAGAAGAAATGGATCAGTGTTGCCAGATGCTACCGAGCACACAAGCGAATATTCATCGCAAAAGAAGCCCAAAAGAAGCGGAAACATAATAAATCCTCCCATTCTCGAAGATGTGTTTAATTATGATAAAAAAATGTCACTCAAATACGAAAGGGAGTTTAAACAATCACCTAATTGTTTTTATAGCGGAAAATATGTGCGACTATGAACGAAAGCACATAGCTACTTTTTAACATTGTCCTCCATTCAGTTGAAGGCACGTTTGCCCGTGCATGATTAACGTTACTCGTTGATACCTCCAACGTATGTTTGACTTCAACAGTTAACTGTAGGCGTGCGCACGGGAAATGGGGGTCGGGGCCGCCTCCTCCTTGTCACCTAAAAGGGGACAGGGGGCGGGGGGCGCTAAATCTGCCTCATACATTGACTTAGTATGGACGCGGTGCTGCGATGAACCTTCGCCCTCCTTGATGGGGAACCCTGCGCACGCCTATGCACTCAACTACTCAAAGTCATTTTCAAGTACCCTATTAGTGAACGGCAAACGCGCCTTGGTGAACATGATGATCACTAAATTAACGATATTTGCTGGAAAAATGCAAATACGCTCAATAAACGCGACAAGCGGCTGGAAAATTCTACAAGCGACTCGGCGAAAAAGGAGCCCCAAATCCGCTTATTATAAGCGGAACTGGCAACTCTTCCAATCCATTTAATGGATATGGGCCGGGCACGTAGCACGTCGGCAGGATAACCGCTGGTCATTAAGGGTAACTGACTGGATTCCAAGAGATGGCAAACGCGTGAGGCGGAGACAGAAAATTAGGTGGGTAGATGAGATTAAGAAGTTTGCAGGTACAACGTGGCAGCAGAAAGCACAGGACCGGGTTGATTGGCGAAACATGGGAGAGGCCTTTGCCCTGCAGTGGGCGTAGACAGGCTGATGATGATGATGATGATGAATGAAGTTTTTTGTCTCCTGGGGGAGCTTGCCGGTGTCCATTCTGACTGTACCTCCAACTTCCATTGCACACTCCTTAATGATACTGGTCAGATAATCATTCACTGCGTGAACGCTAAGGTCGGTGTCCTCGGTCATAGCCGAGTATATATTCTGAAGCGAGACCCTGAATCCCTGTTCTTTTCCCTTCAGCGCTAGCACATTAGTCCACCTTTTGAATGTCTGTGTGGCGCCCTCTCGCGGACACATGAAGAAACAAACCGTGGGACGTCGCGAAGCGCGTCTGCTGCCTCTGCCCCCAACGCTACTGCTGCGTAGCACAAAGCTTGGCAGCGGAACATGTGCTGATAGCGTGGCATGCAGCCGATAGGGACATAAAGGGCGGCTTCTTTTTCCTGTGACCAACGAATGAACAAAAATTCCAATGAAAATGCCGAACATTGAGCAGTTGAATGCCTTCATGGCGGTTCACGGGGCTCCGACGTCCACCTGCGGACTTGCGAGAAGCCTTCAATGAAGGGTGGCTACTACATTGTGCATGCAGTCGTGAGGAATACCACAGGCGATGTAGTGGCATGCCTCGCCCCAGTCGGGTGAATATATTTTTTTGTTTACTGTGGCATTCATACTCATCAAATCAACTACTCGGCCTCTGCTTTGGCCGTTTCGTGTCATCGTTGCACCAACGTTTTACTACGGGAGCGCAGAGCAATGATTTTACGGAATGGCGTGCTTCGAACTGTATGGCGTGCGTACCTCGCGTCTAGGGGCCAGAGTGTTTGCTGGCCCCAGTCTCACAGGCACTGACGATGAGGGAACGTGATCCTACGATACATGCGTTACATGATTTTAGTACGCCAGAACAGCTAGCGCCGATCGAACGCGATAGGTTGAACCTGTGGAGAGATGTGTACTTTCCTGTGTCGTAATATCCGAAATTGGGGTGCCTGTGCGAGTTGGACGGCGAATCTGGAATATCTCTGAACATCTCACTACGGTGACCAGAAAAAGGCGCGCCCGTTGAAACTTCGCAAGATTTATGAACTGGTGCGTGGCAGTCACGTAAGCTCTGAATGCACAGGGATTTTTTTATTTTTTTTTTGCTTTTTCGCCGAACAGCGAATGTGCTTTGAAACAAGAATGAACCGCTGAACGTCCGTGAATGACCGACGAAACTGCACCTTTTCGCATTCATTATGTTCTAGCGGACGATTTACGGGGTCTGGTTTCTGATATATGGAAGACGCCATAGTAAACAAAACAGCGAAGTTACGTCAGGACCGAAGCGAACCAAGGCTTTGCTGTTGTCGTCACTTTGCTGTTGTCGTCATTCCAAAAACAAATGCAGAAAACATATCGTACAAAGAAAAGGCGTAGCGCAAGCTTCGTCGCTAGTCAAGTGCTGTGCGACGAGACAGACACAAAGCGCTCACTTGTTCCGCGCCCTGCAGGAAACGTGACACGTTCTTCGCGTATAACATTTAGTTAGCACACACGCACCTTTAACGAACTGCTTTTCGCACTGTCTTGCAGAATCAAAAGGCTACCACGAACTGCAGTCTTCATTTTGGTGCTTCACAGCCCTGATAGACGCTTCGCGACGCTGATGGTCGCGTTTCACCGATGGGAAGTGGAAAAAAATTATTCACGAAGTGCATTCATAAGCGGCACTAGTTGCCGGCATCGCGCCAACAGAACCAGATATGTAGATTAATATATTTGTTGTGCCGCCCGCACCTGCCAACGCTTTTCTCACCACCAATGCCATAGCGAGAAGAGAGGAGGCGTCTGCGACGGCGCCCTACAGACCGTTTCCTAGAGTCGCCGCCAGATGGCCACGCATGCGCTGTATAGGCATGCAAAAGACGGATTGGCTTTTTGCGTATCAGTTTATACCGTTCTTTCCTCTAGTCTAAGCGAATTCGAGGCCTTACCATTCGGTAGTCAATGCATCTGATCTTTCCAAACACTTTCACATCCTGTACGATGCCAGGGTGTGCGCCAAGTATGAATTCTATTTCATTCTTAGTTTCGCCAATAGGGCTTCTCTACGTCCACTTACAATTCGCCCGTTTTTGGTGGAAGGTATTCAAGATGCGTAAATTATTGCCTTCTGCGAACTCTACAAGTAACTCCCCCTCTGGCATTTCTAGAACCGATACTATATTCCCCCCACTGCGCTTTCTCCAGACTGCTTCTTGCCTACATTGGCATTAAAGGGGTACTGACACAAAATTTCGCGGCCGAGATTGCCTGCTGGATCGATTCCCGTGTACATGCGTGTACAATCTGCAAAATATCGACAGCGAATAAAGCTTGGAAGGTATTTTATATGAATTTTGAAGTTCGCGTGCGCGATCCAGCATTATAGGCCGCACCTGGCGGCATTGACACCCTCGGAGGTGACCCAAGGTGACCCCCCTACTAACAAGTTATGATGACGTCGTAGCCGCCATTTCCGTTTTGACGCGCTCGCCGCTGCGCTGTTGGTGACTGCTCGGCGGCTGCTCGCGAGTGTGTGGCCGCGGCCAAGAGGAGGCGCTGCCGCGGCGCACGCGTTCAAAGTTTTGTGTTCGGCGACACTACAGCTTTCCTGTTTCCTGCTCCCAAGGACTTCTTGATTTCCCTGCGCTGCCTGGGCTGCAGTGACAGGCCACAATGCCGAAATCCTTCTGCGCTATTTCCTTCTGCACGGCGAAGTCGGGATCAGGCGTATCGCTGCAATACGTTTTCCCGCGACGAACCTCGGCGGCAGAAGTGGATCGAGTTCGTGTGCGCTTGTGGACGTCAGGAGTATCAGGATTGGTCCCCCGTGCAGAACAGTCGCGTTGGCGGGCTCCATTTCGAGGCGCATTGCTTTACCACAACGGCACTGGACTTGGCGCACATGGGTCTTCCGACTCGACCCTGTGCATCGCTCACGTCTGGTGCTGTGGTGTTACCTAGCTTTTTTCTGCACCAACAACTTGAAGGGCATCACAATGTTATCCAGTGAATCAATCGGATATAAAAAGCGAGCGTACTTTGGCTAAATGAATTGCCCTGCAGAACATTTGTGCACGAATGTGTCGGGTCTAACCATTGTACATTGCCGACGCGAGGTTCATCGTGGTCGTCGTCGCTGGTATCGCTGCCGCTTCCCGACCACTCCTCGCCAGCGGGTCAAACCTGAAGTGATTCGCCACGTCGAAAATTCCTTCCATCCCCGCCGCAAGAAAATCGTCGCCATCAGACGACGATGAGCCCGACGACGACAGCGAGGACAATAACGGCGACGACAGCACGCAGCATGTGTGACAAGCGAATGCAAGCAGACGATGCAGACCGTGCGGAAGTGCGTCACTGTTCTGTGCGCTCACGTGACCGAGCGTTTCACTCGCTAGGTGGTGATAGTTGCACCCGGCGGCTTGTCGTTTTTGGAGCTCTGTCAAACCGAAACTGAGGCTGTGTCGGTAATGAGGAGCTTCTAATTAATTATCTGTCGCGCGCTGCAGCAAACGATGTGCCGTGTTATGACTAACAGGCCCCCAGCAACACATTGCAGCAAAAAAACGCGGGGCGAAAATTTTTGTGTCAGGACTCCTTTAAGGTCACCAATCAGCACACTATACTGTGTCTTTACCTTACCCATTGCTGATTCTACGTCTTCGTAGAAGCGTTCAACTGGCTGGTCATCATGGCTGGATGAACCTTCATCTTGTACTTCTCATTAAAGGGGCCCTGCAACACTTCGAAGTAGCCATGGAACTGATTCACTAAAGGAGCTTATTGCCTCACGAATTAACTGCCGCAAAAATTTTTAGAATCTGTGCAGTGCGTGTGCAGTTACAGAGATTTGTCGCACGCTGCAATTGCTTTCTCTTCTCTCGTCCCGTCGAAAGCGCTGGGAGGTAAGCAGGGAGGGATGGCACGGGGAAGAAGGTACGTCACGCGCGCCTCGTGACCTTGAGAGCGGTTTCTCTTTTTTTTTCTTCGAACGCGCGGCTTTTCAGTGCGATCGCGCACGCACGGGTGGACACGTTGCGGCCTCCCGAGGCGGCCGCAGTAACTCCCGAGCGCACCATGCTCAAATCAGCTTATGGTGTGATACATGGACCTGTGACGCAATGATTTTTGAGTATATAGCGTTATTTAGCGAGGGAAGAGAAAGCGATTTTTAGCAGACTTTAAAATTTATTGTAAACTCCAGGCAGCGTGCTGTGCTATAATATTTGGCTCGTGGGTTCTGGGAGCCTTGACTACCGATTGGCAGCGTATTCTGACCATGCTCAAAAGCGTTGTAGGGCCCGTTTAAGTTTATTTACGATACTTGCCGCCTTCTCAGTCATATTATTTTCCTCTATGTTTCCAGCAATATTTTTATGCATAAGAACCCCCACCCCCAGCTCTCTTCTGTCAACTAAGCCGCGGTATCATAGGACGAAGCATCAGCAATTATAAGGTAGTAAATGCAATTTGTATCAGCAGTTATTTCATTGAGGAAGTAAATTGCAATTTTGCTAGAAACAGGAGCTGTGCCTGCCCAGTCTTCCAACGTGTCGCCGTGATTACCTGAACCACGTCCCCATTATCGAATTGAACTACGGTGCTCACTGCGCCTGAGCGAAACTCGTTGCAGCCGCCTGCCGGCAGCGGCGCTGCGCCGCCGCCATGCGCTCCGATGTTGCCTTTAACGGTGGACCGCTGTGCACAGCTATGCAGTGCTAGGCATATTACGAACGCGGCCATCCTGCCAGCTTCCAAGGATTATGCTTGAAGTGTGCAGTAGCGCAGGGGAGTGGCTAATTTCCTAAATACTTTTTTCTGTGATAACGCCTTCATTGCACTCGGGCAACTTGCTCTCTGGTTGTTCTTGGCAAATGTACAATAATATGTTGTGGCGTAATTTCTCTCTATTGCCTATTACACAAGCCACATGGTTTCCTTCTTCGATTTTACCGTAGCGCTGTAACGCTCTTGTACTATATTACAAGTGGTGTGAGCTTTAGAGCGGCTATCTATAAAGCGGCCAGGTCCCAATGCCTACCCTAGCCGAAGCAAAATAGGTACAAGGGTGTGGGAAATGTATCTACAGTTGAAGTGAGATTGAACAAAGGCCTGGCCACGCTTCAGTCATTTCCTTAAATCCTGAAGCTCGCAAAATCGAGAAATTAATTTTTCGGTAATATGAAATTCTAACGTAGCGACATTGAAAACCTACCACGGTGTTCTGTTTGCCGCCAACCAACTCCTGAAAATTTCGCGAGGACTCACCGAATAGCTTGTACGTCTAACCGAGAAAAAAATCTAAACACACCTTGGTGTTCTGTAGAGAACTCTAGCGAATTTAAAGAATTCTGATCTCCGCTGTGTGCCCATCGGCAGAAATAGGCGTATACACTTCCTATAGCCAGCACGCCCTCTCAATACGTCCTCGGTTCGTTCGTAGGCCCCAGCTAACCGTGTCAAGAGGTCTGCAGGGTCCATTATCTGGCTTTGTGAGGTGAC
>JALIZH010001419.1:0-15654 GCA_030522465.1 Rhipicephalus appendiculatus
TATCGATTATGTATGATAATATCACCATCGTTTATTTTTTCTGTGCAAGACTGCTAACAATAACTTTTTTTTTTTTTTTTTTTTTGTACTAGACCCATCACTAGCCCCTTAGGCTACGGGTCGACACATCTATGAGCGCATATTTCCATACGTGCAATAAAATTTCCTTTTGATTTGATTCGGCTCAAACGCCATCTTGTCTTATGTAACTAGGGGGGTGGGGGGGCCCTACCCCCCTTCTCCCGTGCAGACTATAAGTGGCGTGACCACCCACATTTCATTTTTGTACGTTTGCTCGCTTGCCAATCGTCTTCTCGCGGTTAGCGTGGTGATTTTGGCAACGTGAAAAAAGTAGTCTACTAATACGATCAAAATTGGCTCGCTCTTTAGTGTCCCTTTGAGATGACCGCTCTAGTCTGTCGTCTCGAGTATAGGAACACAGCCGCATAAGTAGCTTATGCTAGACAGCATCGTAGCAAAAGCCAGATGAGGTTCTCAACGAGAGAGCTCCTCCGCTTTGATGTCTGTAGGTCAGGTAAGTGCGACGTGCAGGTGCGCCGAGCTAACGCCACGACCGGCCGACGCAGCTGCAGCGGCGTGAGAATGGGAGCGCGTGCAAGAGGACGCCGATAAAGCGCAGCTGGTCGGCACTGCCTGTGTCGGCCGCGGGGGCGTCGCCAAAGAGTTTCCGCGATGTTGCTGAACACCGTGTTCCGATCCTCGGACGGATTTAAGCGTGCGCGTACACGTGTTCGCCCGTTTTTTCCCGAAATATGCGGCTTAGAAGAGCAACGTGCACCTGCACGAGTGCGATTAGGCTTCTACACGCGTACGACGCTTCGTGCGCAAAGCAGGTAACACATCGCGAAGACAATAAAACGGAAAATTGGGCTGTTTGGTTTGGCTGCATTATGAAAGTTTTGCGCACACAACACGAAGACACAACGACACAACGACCCTTGTGAACTCTTCGTTGTGTCTTCGTGTTGTGTGCGCAAAATTTTCATAATACAACGAAGGCATTAGCGAAGCCTCTCTAACTGCTAGCCCTCGCGACCAAATACATAGCACGTCTGCTTTAAAAAAAAAAAGGGGGGGGGGCTGTATACGGGGACTTCATGAAGAAAACATCATATTCGGAATAGTGTGAGCTACGTGCTACAAAAACATTACGTACATTATTTTGATTACTCTAGCTAAGCGCATATGGAATCGTACTCATGTTGTTCGGTTAACGTCACACCTGAAAGTTCACTCATTATCGCTTACATTATCTCGACCCATCATTGCATTCGCGGATGCTACCTGGTCTTTCCCGATGCGCGGAAACAACGCTTTGTTGTCTACGCCTGGGTGTTGCATTCACCGGACTATTTACGTTTTTGATTTGTAATGGCTGGTAGCGTTGTGTGCAAAGTTTGCTGTGCTGGGGAGACTATAAAACAGGGGTCTCAAACTCACCTCAGCCAGCGGGCCGCAGTTGCGCAATTTATTCCCCGCAGGGGCCGGGGCAGTGAAGCAGGCAGGAGCGCGAAGGGAGGGGGGGGGGGTGAAGGGGGGGGTGTACAATGTGCGAGAAAACGCTGGCCATTTGAAAGAGCACTTTCCCATATCTCGTATACAGGTCATTTCTGAAGGAGATTTGGTGCCAGGATCCCAACATGTCGATACCGATTTCCAATATGACTTAAATCTGGACGCCGATTGTTATATATAATTTTCGTTTCGTGGTTATGTTTCAAAACAAGGGGAACACGTGGGATGCCTCACTGAGACAGGGCCTTAAACCAATCAGGCTTGTGTAGCTCAAGAACATACTCATTAACAAATTCAAAAAAAAAAATCTAAGATAGTCATGTGCGGGCCGCGGGCCGCAACCGAGAGCCTCGCGGGCCGCATGCGGCCCGCGGGAAGCCTGTTTGAGACCCCTGCTATAAAATACATCCTGTGATGCTCCCTTTTTTACAAAACGAAAGACTTTGGCACTGCACAGCTCAAGATCAGCTGAACGGAAAGAACTTTCACCTTGAGCAACATCCTATGACATGTCCTCGGCATAGGTCGGCACTTTAAGGGAGTACTCACTCAAACTCACTCACCACAATTTTTTCAGCCTTCGCACTCACTCACGTTCACACTCACGTCCTCTCACACTCACGAGTACTCACTCACGTTCACACTCACGACCACTCACACTCATGAGTTCTCACTCACGTTCACACTCACGTGCACTCACACGCATGAGTACTCACTCATACTCAACTCACCACGTTCAAATGAGTGTGAGTGAGTGTGAGTTGAGTGCACTCATGAGTGAATGTGCCGAGCTATGGTCCTCGGACATCGAAGTTACAGAAAGGCCACAAGTGTGATATCCATATCTCAAGCCAACTGAACTTGTCTACCCTTTATGAAGCAGAACACAGAACTGTCACTACGCTGGTGATGTCAGCAATTTACTAAACGGCTTGGATCCCGAACTCAAGCTTCGTCTTCCTCCAGGAATATCTCGAGCTGAGGAGACGTGCCGCGTGTGGCTTGGCTTGGCCTTCACAAATGCATGCTCCTTTCTTATTGGAATGACCAGCACCTCTACGTGCAATAACTGCAGCTGCGAAGAAACGATCGCCCATCTTCTGCGCGGGTGTCCGCGTTTCGGTGCGCCAAGACAAGAAATTTCCAATACGCTGGACCTTTTTAAAGACAACCGCTTTAAGGACAAGCCGCTTTTTAAGGACAACCGGGCTTAGACAGACTTTAAACAGCGTGACAATCTATACTTTGTTTTTCTTCGTCTTTTTCTTTCTTTTGCTTGTGGTAATATATATATATATATATATATATATATATATATATATATATATATATATATATATATATATATATATATATATTTTAGCACCTCTTTCCTATTCTGTTTCATTTACCCATGCCCAAGCGCAGGATAGCCAGCCTGTCTAAGAAGTTGCTAAGTTGCCTGCCTTTCTGCTTGTTCCTCCCTTTCTTTTCCTTCCTTCCTTCCTTCCTTCCTTCCCTCCTTCCTTCCTTCCTTCCTTCCTTCCCTTCTTCCTTCCTTCCTTCCCTCCTTCCTTCCCTCCTTCCTTCATTCCTTCCTTCCCTCCTTCCCTCCTTCCTTCCTTCCTTCCCTCCTTCCTTCCCTCCTTCCTTCCTTCCCTCCTTCCTTCCCTCCTTCCTTCCTTCCTTCCTTCCCTCCTTCCTTGCTTCCTTCCCCTCCTTCCTTCCCTCCTTCCTTCCCTCCTTCCTTCCTTCCCTCCTTCCCTCCCTCCTTCCTTCCTTCCTTCCCTCCTTCCCTCCTTCCTTCCTTCCTTCCTTCCTTCCTTCCTTCCTTCCTTCCTTCCTTCCTTCCTTCCTTCCTTCCTTCCTTCCTTCCTTCCTTCCTTCCTTCCCTTCCTTCCCTTCCTTCCTTCCTTCCTTCCTTCCTTCCTTCCCTCCTTCCCTCCTTCCTTCATTCCTTCCTTCCTTCCTTCCAGCACTTAACGTTTTCTTGTCTGGGCTAAGAAAGAAAGAAGGAAAGAAATCTTCCAGCCTTTGAGCTATAACAAGCCTGTGTCTGTTTTCCGGCATCAGCAGCCACTTTTGCGCCTAAGCAGCGTCGTATCTTGCTTACCACGAAGCACTACGCTTCTTCCTGCCTGTATGGTCTGCTGACAAGATGCGGTGCGGCTTCCCTCCAGTCTGCTCCTCAGCAGAGGACCATCATTCTGATTATCATCCGCTTCAACGCCCTAATGACTTCGGTGTACGCGAAGCGCACGTATTAAGTACCCATTACCTCTAAACTAAGAGGTACTTTCTAAGAAATAATGAGGCAAAAAAGGGAATCCAAAGGCAAGCTACGCGAAAACAGCAAGCAAGAAGGCAACTTCCGTGGTCATCAGCGCCCTTGTGCCTCAGTAAATGCGTGCAGCACTGCCAAAAGTTGGAAAAACTACATATGTCGTATAAGAACAACAGGAGAACCTGATGTGGCAGCTTCACCCGCCATGGTGGTCTGGTGGTTGTGGTGCTTGATTGCAGACCCGAAGGTCGAGGGATCGAATCCTGGCCACGGCGGCCTTATTTCGATGGAGGCGAAATGCTGGAGGCTCGTATGTTTAGATATGGGTGCTCGTTAACGAACTCCAGAGAGTCCAAATTTGCGGAGCCCTCCACACTCTAAGAAAGAAAAGAGTATGCGTGACTCCTTTCGGGTAGTCCCGACATGCCACATATATGACTCTCTTTAAAGAGTCACGCTAGCTCTCTTGTGGGTCACACGACTCTTAGAAGAGAGTACAATAATCCCCCCCCCCCCCCCCCCCAAAGAGAGTTGAGTTGACTCTATAAAGAGAGCCATATAAGTGGCAAGTCAGGACTCTCAAAAAATGACTTTTTTTTTTTCTTCTTAGAGTACACTACGGCGTCGCTCATAATCACATCGTAGTTTTGGGACGCAAAACCCCAGCAATTATTACTAATTACGCGTCAGATTAGCGGCTAAGGTGTGGCGTTGCTATAAGCTCGAGGACGTGGGCTCGATTCCCGAATACGACAGCCACATTTTGATGAAGGTGAAATTCAAGAGCATCCATGTACTACTTAGATCCAGGTAGACAAAACTATTTCGGAGTATCCCTCTCCACCACCTAAGGCCTGCCTGGATATTGTCACGTAGTCGTGCCGGCAGTCCGAAGACAGGAGACTGGGAGGCTCGAAAAATAAAAGAGAATGCGTTTATTAGGCGAACTTGCGCCCACTAAAAGAAACTGTCCAACTCTGCTGCGGCGGCAGCAACGGCGAACACGGATGTCGTCGAAGAACAGGAATGCCCGCTGTAGTCGCCTGCGCTCAACTTTAAAGGCGACATAAAACATTCGAGATACGCCCCCCGAAACAGCTACTACATTCGGCAACGATCTGGAACTATCTCGAAGCCAGTGCGCGGGGCCATGATCATTCCGGATAAGTCGCGACACGTTTCGTATCACGAACGAGATGATAAGGCTGCGGGCCGGCGGTTATCGGCATGTACAAAACATACAGTAAAATGATTCGCTGCAATACGATTCTGGGATTTGCAGTTCAAGTTCATTTAATTTAGAACAACACGAAAGTGTTCCTGGGCGATAAAAGTCGTAACCGCTCAAGACAACTTCTGGAGCAAGTTGGCGCGACTTGGAAAACACAGACAGACTAGCGCTCCCTGTTCTTTTTTTTTTTTTTAATTGTGAACGATCCTCTTGAGTAGTGAAGCTTGCTGGGAAATTTGGTGGTTCATGACGGTGATTCATTCACGAACGCAACTGCGCCGGACAAAGAGGGAACACTACACGTATCACTGTGTGTGTGCTCCTTCTTTGACCCGCGCTATTACGCTCGCACTGTTTTCACCGTCTTTCTAGCGCCCAGCAGTAATAATAATATGTGGGGTTTAACGTCCCAAAACCACGATATGATTATGAGAGACGCCGTAGTGGAGAGCTCCGGAAATTTCGACCATCTGGTGTTCTTTAACGTGCACTGACATCGCACAGTACACGGGCCTCTACCATTTAGCCTCCACCGAAATGCGACCGCCGCGGCCGGGATCGAACGCGCGACCTCCGGGTCAGCAGCCGAGCACCCTAGCCACTGATCCACCGAGGCGGACAGCGCCCAGTAGTCGGTACAGCCCTAGAATACATACAAGCTCCGCCCCCCGAACTGCGGCGAGCCTGCCAGTCATCTGTGCAATGCTAGGTGGTTTCGGACACACGCTAAAGGTGCCTGAAGTCATTAGAATGAACGAATAGAATTGGACAGCGTATCTACGCAAGTTCTATCTCGAGGGTGCATGCCAACACTCACCGCAGACGGCCAAATAGACAGCTTTAAGAAGACGGCGTTGGAGACAAAAACGATGCAGGCTACTTTGCTGTCGAAACAACATGGCGGCTCAGCGGTACGGTCGTCTGCACACAAGCAGACGCTTTTCCAGGCGCTCAATATTGGCTACGTTAAATTTTCGTAGATTTGAACACGAAATAATTCAAGAGGACAACAGTTACGTTTGCTTGTCTAAGCTTTCTCTTCTCGACGCAAGGTGGTGTCACGTCGCGCAAACGTCATCCAGGCGCGTTCCATTCCTCGGAGTACTGGGTCTCGATGCCCTCTGCTGAGGTGTCAGCGTAGACTGTGAACGATGTTGTTCAGAATAGGAACACAGCCTAGGTGGGGCAGCAAAGGTTTTAGGCGGAGCTTCCGTTTAATCTGAGGTTGTAACCAACTGTATACCACATTTTCGTGACCCGTTCGCGCTCCGATGTCTGCTGATAACACCGAGAACTGATAACACTGTGCGCCTTATATATGCCGAAACTTGCCCGTGACTCGACAGTCGCGTTGAATTGCCGACACCGCGCGCGCGCCTGCAACTTCTAGCACGCTGCACCGTTCAAGTGAAGCGGTGATAAAGCCCGCGCGTCCGTCACTCCGGACATCCCGTTTGAGAGCATGCAAATGAGCGCGGGATTAGCGTTGGGCCCCGCTGCACAGCGCTGCCCCGGGGCATGACAGGGTCGCGCTTCACGAGACGACGAATCGATGCCTGCGCGCACAAGCCGTGGACGGGCAGCTCTTATACAAATCACCAGTCTATATATACCTGGTGTCGTTGGGGAACAAGCTCGTGGAAGGATACTGTATATACCGTCGCTTGGATAAAGAAACATATTTACTGGGACTTATTAGCATTACAAAAGAGTGAACCCTTTTGTTTTCTTTCTGTGCTGCCATAATCTTCCTTGTCCGCTGCTAAGCAAATGAAAAGGCATATTTCATTTCTCTGCGCCCTGCGAAGCACGATACTACACAGTTAATGAGGTCTGGTTAAATGCTAGCTGTACTCAGGCAACCGGACGAAAAATGCACGCTTTCCTGACTATACCTAGCACTTTAAGCACCTGATTAAGAGTGAACTGGTAGTATTATAAAGCTGCGTATTCAAATGTGGCCACACCCTTATGGTGATGCACCGTCATACACTAATGTCCTTCTAGGACAATTTTAGTACATGCCAAATTAAGGAGAAGATCATTAGAAGACGTAGGCAGCCAGGTAGATAGATATAAACGGTCAAAGGGTCTTTGGTTCGCCGCGAAATGCTTCGCATTTAAAATTTAGGTTATGAGTCTAACCCACGCCTTACACATTGCGCACACTGTCTCTTACCAAATGATAATGTATAAAAGCGATTACTAAACCTTGCCACGAGGTTAGGAAAACGTGTGCGTTTGGAACAAAGTTATAACCTGGAATACCAAAGCAAGTAAAAAAAAAATAGAGCAATTGTTCTCTTCTAACAAATTGGTTTTGGAAAAGGAAGGATGCAGGCACCAGTGAAATAACTAAGAGCTCGACTGACTTCATAACACGTGCGGATGTAGCTCATTTGTTGTTTTCCACCTTTTTCAACTCGATATAGCGCAGGATGGCTGGAAGGATAATTGCATGCCTTGTGTATATACCGTATATAAGCGGCACCTCGCTACAAAGTTAAATTTATACCGCCGGGGTGTCTGACTGTGTCTATGTTGTTTTCGCACTCCCAGTGTTGGCAATGCGATACCAACGAGGCCAAGCATACGTTTTTCGTAGCGGAAAGGATCGATGGATGGATACTATGAGCGTGCCCTTTGAATCGGGGGGGGGGGGGGGTAATCTGTGGGCCAGTAAACTCAGTGTTTAATTCGGCCTGATTTGCTGCCTACATTAATTTAATGTTTTTTTCAGGAAACAGTGTAAGTTCGTAGCTTAACTTTCTGCGCTTAACGGGTGGAAGGCTATTTGGTTTTGTACTTTCTCCTTACTTGTTCCCCACCACTGGCGTCGCCGGGAGGGGGGGGGGGGGGGCGGTGTTCAATTTCCCTACCCCAGATTAATTTCGAATGTGCTACTATATATAAACGTACACATGCAAACACACGTATGAAGGCACATAAAATTTGCTCAAACACCTACTCCCCTCCCCCCAGAAAAAAAACACACACACACACACACACACACACACACACACACACACACACACACACACACACACACACACACACACACACACACACACACACACACACACACACACACACACACACACACACACACACACACACACACACACACACACACACACACACACACACACACACACACGCGCGCGCGCGCACGCACACGCACACGCACGCGCGCACGCACGCGCACACACACACACACTATCGCCTTCCCGATCTCTAGCCTGCATATCGCTTTTCGTTGGAGAACCAAACTGCGCTGCAAGGAAAGCCAAAGAGCAAACGCCATCCGGCTCCTGTCTTTGTTTGAATATACCACGAATATTCGCTCACGGCCAACGCTGCCTTTTTGCTCACAACCAAGCACGCCACCGCCGACACCACCGACACTGGAATTTCTGCGAAACGACCTTTTTAACGCTGTCGCGTTAATTAAAAATTTTAGCTACGTACCTGTCCCCCCGCCATTCCTCCAACCGTCGCTTACTGATCTCTATCGCGCACATGTTTACCTTTACCGTGCTGTCCCTAAAACTCAAGGCCTCAAGCAGGCTCCCTAGTAGCACCAAATTTTGACACAACTTTGCCGCAACATTCAGAAATCTGCTGCAACGTTGTGGCAAGATTTAGTGCTACTAGAGCTGGTGCACAAACATCACACCCAATCTCGTCATTCGCTTAAAATGTACTCCATCATTTTCTTCCTCTCCCGTAGCAAGCACATTTATATTCTTTTCTCAATCTCGCGTTGTATGAGTACGCGCGCGTTCTAAGGCAACCTAGTACTCGATACAAACAGTAAAGTGCTTCCCTTTGCGTTACCAGAAAATGCTTTTTTTCCTAATCTCGTGTTCACCTTTTCGGTAGTCACTCAAGCCGTTTTTTGGTTTTCATATCTGCTATCCATTAAGTACTGCTCTTTTTTTCTCCCCTGTCAGCCAATGCCCCTCTGTAGCGCGAAGAGTGAAAGATCTTTCTAGCACCTTGTTTACATACCTCGTTATATTGGTCCATAAATATTGCCCATGTATGGTTTCGATCGCTCTCAACAAAATGTTACACACAACTGCCGTATAGGGCCCTTACGCTCACAAAGACCGCGCACGAAGCATTTCTGTAACTGCGGCAGAAGAGCTCGCAATCGTGGTGGGGTGTACACGCGTGTTCGTCCATCCTCGTACGCCCTCCTCCGTCATCAGGCCATCTGCTCATGCCCATACACGACGCGCAAATAAAAAAAAAGTGTATCAAACGCAATTTCAGGATTTAAAATGACGTGACGCTTGTTTTCAGTTGGCGAGGCAGTGGACGCCACGGTCACACACAAGCGGAACAGTGTCACCTGCCGTACAGCTTTTATCTGTCTCAGAAACACGCAAACACACTGCTCTTCGTTTGTGCGTGCGTGTTTATATGTGCTTACGTGCTGTCTTCTTCGCGCAGCCTAAACTTGTCTGTTGAATCCATGGACCAACCATCCCAACAACATACCATACTTTTATATGTCTCCACCAATACTTTTTAGTGGTTTCGGGGCAATAATGTTGATGATATGTGTATGCACACACATGCGTATGACGCATAACAAAACACATCCCGATGGCCCAAGCTGTCGTCGAGGCTATATATATATATATATATATATATATATATATATATATATATATATATATATGTGTGTGTGTGTGTGTGTGTGTGTGTGTGTGTGTGTGTGTGTGTGTGTGTGTGTGTGTGTGTGTGTGTGTGTCACGTGCACACATCTATTTGCTTATAAGCATGGTGATTATGATTATGAGAGACGCTGTAGTGGAGGGCTTCGGAAATTTCGCCTACCTGGGGTGTTCTTTACCGTGCGCATAAGCTTAATCACACGGGTCCCTAGCATTGTGCCTGCATTAAATGCGAGTGCGGTTGCCGGGATTCGACGCCGCGACCTTCGGGTCAGTAGCTAGCACCATAACCACTATACCACAACGGCGGGTCTCGTGCCGTCCAAAACTATCAGGCACAAAAGCATTACCTTGCTAAATATCCTGAAAGCATATACAGGGTGTCCAAAATATCACGCAGCACGATTTAAAAAAGAGGAACGTCGTTACGCGAAGCACACCTAGTGCACATTGTTCCCAGTATACTGTATCACAGATCACAGACTAACGAATTTTTCGTTAATGAGGCTTAGTTAATTAGTCATAATTATCGTTCTAACTAGACAAGTACTCGCTTAATCATTAAAACGTCAATGAGGCATATGTAGGCATGCTGGAATGACATCTAATTGCGCTATTTTCAGCAACGCACTAATTATGTGCTCATTTTTTCCGGCTGATAAAGAAAGCACGCGAAACATGAAAAATTATACGTGGCTACACTCCCACCCTCAAAAAGGTATGGGCGTAGCCTAGACTTCCTATCTCTCAGTGATCCTATTTGAGGGCGCTGCTTCCTGATGCACGCTGCAGTCTAGTCAGGCGTAATTTTTCAGATTTCGCTGGCTTTCTTTATATTAGCCCAAAAAAAAGTAAATAAAAGCGAGCACGCATTTAGTACGCTGTTTAAAATATAGTGCAGTTCGATGTCATTTGAACATGCCTAAATATGCCTCGTTGACATTTTAACGACTAGCTGAGTACTTGTCGAGTTAGAAAGATAATGAGGACTAATTAACTAAACCTTATTAACGGAAAAATTAGTAGCGGCTACTACAGTATACTGGGAACGATATGCACTCGGCGTGATTCGCGTAACGACGTTCCACTTTTTTAAAAATGGTGCCGCGTGATATCTGGAACACCCTGTATATGCATGGACTGTGTAAAAATTCTTATTTTCTTCTTTAACAACGTCATATTAATACAAGAAGAATCCCGAACTCTAACTAGGCCAAAGCAAGCCTACAACCACATGCCTCTTCACCAGGGTTGCCGTTGGTGGCTACTTTGCGCCAAATTGGCTACTTTTGGACCCCGTTGGCGACGAAAATTTCCAGTTGGCGCCATGGCTCTTTTTTAAACTTGTGGTTTTACTTCTTCAAAACGGTGTTATTTATTCATTAATAGTAAAGTATCTGTTGATAATACCGTTTCTGTTCTATTTGGCTAGAAATTTGGCGATAATATCAAATGACATGGCTACTTTGGCTACTTTTGGCGTGAGTTCTGGCGCCTTTTCATGTCCACCCAACGGCAACCCTGCTCTTCAACAATGAGCCATTGATGGGGATCAAGAACAAAACTTTACACCATCTTCCCAAAGGGAACCCTGATGGGATGCGAAGCAGCAGCGTTGCGCATGGGCCCGGTGGAGAGGGTGAAGCGAGAGAGAGGTGACACTTACAGACATGTTTCAACGCGTACGTTAGGCGCGCGTCAGGCGGCAGCTGCGGGAGCTCCGGCGAGCGCGCGGCAGGCGAGGGAGAGAGTGACGTCAGCACGCACTGCGAGGGGAGCGTGACGTCAACGCGCTGCTGCGGCGTGACCTACTTGGCACCGCTCCAACACCTGCGGCGAGGGGAGCGCATTGCGGCGCCTTCGTACGCACGGACGGAGGGACAGCGTTACACAGGCTAGTCAAAGAGCTGCTTCGCATCTAATAAAAGAGTACTACACGCGCCACAAACGAGTTCTTCCTTTCCGATTAGTGCCACGCTTCACCGGAGCCCAACTAAGCTTACATAACACTTTAGATTGTGGCGAGGCAGCAGCTCTGAGAGAGCTTTCGTAACGGGCGAATCGAATCGTATACGGCTAGCGCGGAAAAGCGGCGAAAACACCGGTTGAGCTCGGAAACTGAAGACGAGGTGAACTGCGACCTTTTCCGAGTGGCCGTCGAGGAAAGGCGCGGCGGCGCCTTTGTTTTCGACCGCAGACGTGGGGGCGACCAATCCATCGTCTTGGAGCAAATTGCGGCAGAACAAGGACACATAGAAAAGTGCGTGTCCCGCGTCTTTTTTTTTATGTCTATGCTCTGTTGCTTTCTCTTTTTTTTTTTTGCTTCTTTTTCTGCCTTCCACGTCCCAGTTTCGTTCAACTTTCTCCCAACACACGTCCGTTCCGAATCGCTCACGGTGCGGCAAATAAGATGTGCTCAACGTAACAGCATCCGCTGAGCCGAAATGGGGAATTTTATAACACGTGAAGTACTGAACAGCGCGGGTTATTATTATTATTATTATTATTATTATTATTATTATTATTATTATTATTATTATTATTATTTGAATACACAAAGGAAACAGACAAAAGAGGGAGAGAGCAAGCTGACAAATGCCACCTGGTGGGGCACAACACCTGCCTTCTTTTTCGGGAGGAGGGAAGAGATGCAGGAAAGGGAGATAGGAGGAGAGAAAGGGAAAGATTAGAGGAAAGTAAAGGAAAAGAAATGACGAAGACTTGGACAAACATTAGTAAAAACGCCAAAAAAGGCGCGTTTCTAAACAATGCATGCTGCAGAGTGTGTGATCATGGTGCAGTGGATAGCGTGCCGGTATCTGATATCGCGGACTGAGAGGTCATGGGTTCGACTTCCGCTGACGGAACTTGTTTTTTTTCATTACTATCTGATTGAGCGCGTTTTTGAGACGTCATTTCCGTGACGTAGACACGTCACTGAAGTCTCGGTGGGCCCCGGCATTGCACACTTTCATGTTTAAAAAAACGTCTATAAACGGGTTGCCCAGTCCGTTTGGTCCATGAAAGTCAGTAGAGGTGAATTTCACAGGACAGAGAAGGAACACTGACGCACGGGACAAGCGTTTGTCCTGTGCATCAATCAGTGTCAGTGTCCTTTCACTGTCTTATTTAGAATCCGCGCTATTTAGATCTGCATACCGCCAGCCATAAGTGGTGCCTGTAAATAGCTTGCCGTTAATATTATGCCGGTGCAAGCATGGCGTGTGGCTCAGTGCTCTAACGCAGCATGCTGTGGAGCGAGGGATCGCTGGTTCGAATCCCCGGTTGGTCACCTTGGAATTTATTTCTTCAGATTTATTTTTCTTTGTGCCTTTTCATATATATAGATGCATATACATATCCGGAGCATGACGGCGACGGCGACGGCAGAAATCAGCCGAGAGTGTCCATATGATTGCTATCGCAATAAAATGGCACTTGAGTACACTTTAGGGGGCCGGGCTGTCGAGTACTGTAGCATGCTTTCGTCGTCGCTTGGCTTAACGCAGGAAAAACCATGTGCAGAAACAGAAAAAAGAGGAAGCAAGCACGAAATGGAAAAAAGAGAGAACAAGAAAAAAATAGAAAGAGCAAGAAAGAGAAAGGAATATAGATAAAGCGAGAAGAAAACATACATAGAAATAAAGAGAGAAAAGAAGACAGAAAGAAATGGAAAATGAGAAAAAGAAATAAAGAAAGGAGGAAAGAAAAAGAAAGGCTGCCCAGCTCCGCACTTCCTTCAGGCTTGGTAGCCCCAGCTAGCTTAAATTTTTTGCGCAGGCGGGAGCGTTTTTGCAAAGTCATGCAGCCATGCGTGTGTTATATACGCTGTATCACATGCACGATTGTTCAAGTTCTGCTCTCTTCTTTTTCTGTCGACTGCATTGTCTCCTTTTTGGGCCTCTATCGCCTCCTGCGTCAGTTCGGCTACGGCGGACGTAAAGTAACATGTGTGCGTCAAATTCTGCACTGCCCTTTTGTGAAATATTTCGGCATTTTTCTTCATACATTCGGCCTACGCTTGTACTGAGAGGTCGAACGGTCATTCGGCATTATTAGGGTGAATTTTGCAAGCAATTGTGGGACACATTTCGAAAAAAAATAAAGACAGAAAGCTGCACACTTTGTGGAACTCGGGCCAACGGTTTTTATTGCAGTATGCTCTCCAACGCACATAGCACTGAGAGTGCACCACCTACTGGCAATAATAATAATAATAATGATAATAATAATAATAATAATAATAATAATAATAATAATAATAATAATAATAATAATAATAATAATAATAATAATAATAATAATAATAATAATAATAATAATATCTGGGGTTTCACGTCCCAAAACCACGATATGATTTTGACAGATGCCATACTGGAGGGCTCCGGAAATATCGACCATCTGGTGATCTTTAACGTGCACTGACATCGCAGAGTACACGGGCCTCTGGAGTTTCGCCTCCATCGAAACGCGACCACCGCGGCTGGAATCGAACCCGCGACCTGTTGGCACAAAGGAGATAGAAACGTTGCCTGCCCACAGGGTAGATAACCTCAACTGCTTCTCATAAACCTGACTGCCTTTCTATACACCCTCGCTTTCTCTGAGTTAATTTCCTAACCATTATTTTTTTTTCCTGTTTATAATTTCTTATTCCGAGTGATAGGATAGCCGATCGTGAATTTGTAAATGATGTTCTTTTCTATTTGTTTACCTTACCCTCTCTGCAAGGACTTTCTCAATTTCCCCCATCCCGTTCCCACGTGTAGGGTAGCAAACCGGTCATCCTGGACTGGTTAACCTCCCTGCCTTTCCTCTCTACCATTTCTTCTCTCTTCTCAGGAGAGTTGACAGTATTGTGAAATAAATAAATAAATAAAATTATGAATCGGGCGCGTCCTTGGTTAACCTTCCTGCATTTACCTCTTCGTTTCTCTTTCTGCCACAAGTGATGGAACAGGCGTCGCGCACCCGCCGACGATACGCTCAAAATACGGTAGCTACTGACACCCACGGCCACTCGGACCTCCCCGAATCATTGGCCGATGTCGCAAACGGGGACTTCGAAAAAGTAGCCACACCCACTTCGGGTGTTCGTGACTATTGGGTGAACGTGCGCGGACGTTTTACGATTGCGCCACGGTGGTAGTCGGGAAGTGGCATACACCTGGTAGAGCCCTTACACGAACTGCTCACGCAGCCGAGCGTTTATATTGCAATGGTTTGTCCCTTGACTTTTTTTTACCTTTTCTTTCCTACACTCTAAAAAAAAAAAAAAGAAAGCGGGTGTCCTTTGACTCTACTTCGTTACACATTTGACTCTCACATGTATAACTCTCTTTGGAGAGGCATGGTGACTCTCTTTGGGAAAGTCGTGCGTCCCGCGACTTTCTTTAAAGAGTCAGTGTGACTCAAAAAAAAGTTACACACGTGAGAGCCACACGTGCAGCAATGGAAAAACAAAAAACACCCTTTTTTTTTCTTAGAGTGTACATTGACTAAGTACGTGGTATCCGTATCTAATACAATCTTCCAGATTCAAATGACTAGCCACTTATGCGTAACCTTGCAAATGCGTGGTTATGCGCTTCATGGTCCCGTCAACGCGAACTTTAACCAGATAGTCCGCCTCGCCATATGGTTTTCTTTAGTAAAACTCAGTAGTAGGACAGTATTTGAGCTGGTCACGGAATGCCATCTCCCAGTAGCCTGTCATAGGAGGTCGACCAGGGTGGCCTGTCGTTTCGCTATCATCTTTGATGCAAAAACAAGGACACAGGAGGGCGCTCTGTGCTGTCAAAGCATCAGTGCGTAAAAGCATGTAGACGACGAGCTGAAGCGAAAACAGCATAACTATGCGCGGTACGTTAACATCAAATAAGAAAAGAAAACACAGACAAGGATGAAAAAAGCGCCCGTCCTTGACTGTCGTCGTCTTT
>JALIZH010001420.1:0-26452 GCA_030522465.1 Rhipicephalus appendiculatus
GAAGAGCTGTGTGTTGCTATGTGAGGAGTGATGTGTTAGTGCATGTACGGGGGGGGGGGGGGCACAAGTAGAAAATTTGTGCGTGTGGACGCTTTATTGCAATGTGAAGTGTTAGCAAACTCTACACTACCATGTTATTTGAGCTTGTTTCAGTGTGCTATATATTTGTTTGCTTTTATGCAGGACTTATACAAACGGAATAGTTTAGGTAATACATGCCTCAACCTCTCCAGAGCAAGACAGTTAAAACGAAACAGAACAGAACAGAGGGCTTGGGCCGAACGTCAGTATCTATTGGTTTCGGCAGCAATGACTGCGGCTCACCACCGAGCCTGAAAGAGCTAGATGGCCGGCAATGCGCAGAACTAAGTCCTGTAAACGGCAGCTGTACACAACCGCTATGTAGATGTGCAAGCCTCCACATGACGTCGGGATCTCCGGTGTGTTATCAGGCCGCTGTGTTAATGACCGGTTGCGAGAACATGCCAGCAATCTTGGAAAAAAGACGGGCAGCAATTTGGCGATTCACTGCGCAAGGTGCGAGTGTAGCCCTATTTCCAGCAGACGCGCATCGTCCGCAGTTATCGAGATTCCCGATCTCGAGAAATCTATGAAGCCTTCGCAATGCATAATGTGGCGTCCACATGTGTCAGTGCACCATCGATAGCATTAACTGACAAGGAGATTAACTATCTGCACCGTTAAGTAGATGCCATGTATACGGTAGGGCGCATGCGTAGTTTCAATCCCCCCCTCCCCCTCCTCTCATATGAAGAAGCGTATTTATACGTGCACGCACAAATAAACGCATTTGTGTATAGTTCAGCGCATGATCCCATCGGTTTCTTTCTGTCCTCGTGCTTTCTCCCTGTATCGCATGGATGAAGCCGTACCAACAAGCTCGAACCCATGCCCTTTTAAATATGCATGTTGCGCCAACAGTCATAATTAGAAAATGGTAAGTTCGATTGAAACGCGACTTGGCAGGCACGTATAGTGAGGACAATATCCTGTGCATCTCAGCTCCATAGTCACCGCATCTCTAAGCTGATGGCCGCTATGATAAAGTGACTGAGAAACTTGGTATTTTGCAGGTTTGTTTTGTATACAATTGGCCATAATACGAAAAGTTACAGCTTGTTTTCAATAATTCTGCTTGAAAGAGCAGTTCCACCTGCACAGAAATAGCACGCCAAATAATATGTGGGAATATTTATTAGAAGGAAAGCTATCACTGTTCGCGCAATTGTAGAATGCAAAAAAATCGATAGATTTAACGATTTGAATCGAACGTCCAGGTAATAAAAAATACTCAATATGCCTGATATTCACGGGGGTCGTTGCTTGGGACTTCCTTTGAAGCTGCACAGTCACCTTTTGAGCGAGCTGAAGCACGAGCTTTTCTTTTGAAGTTTTGTTTTTTGCTTGCTTGTTTTGCGTCTCGAGCTCATTCCCATCCTCGTGCTGCACAGCGGGTCAAAGCTTGGTATTGTGATTCCCTCACTAGCGTTGAAGCTTCTTTTTTGTGCTACACTTCGCCATATTTGACGGAGCACTATAACTTTTTTTTAAAGCCGATAACGAAGCCGAAAAGCTGGAAATGACGTGCGAGATAAACCCAGACAGCCCAGCAAAGCGCCCGTAACCTGCACAACAGAGTGCCGCCGCCATGTAGTGGAGAATTTAAAATAAATCTTAAATATCAGGTCCCAAAAGCATTGAAACATGCTTACACAACTTAGCGCTACGTATTATGTATATGAAGGGACAATTATGATAAGTTGGCAGGTGTTTTGGAATCGGAAAACTTCAGTTTCAAATGTGCCACTTGCGTTTCAGTACCTGCGCAATGTAATCAAATTTGGAACTTGTTTCCAGCGTTCATCCCAAACTGAAAGAAGAAGAAGAGCGCGATGAAGAACTTATGACGGCCGAGGCAGGTTCAAATCCTGTATCTCTAGCCGAGGCTGTAGGTTCAATTAGAAAGTTGCGAGACTTCGCCACAGCAACGAGCCGGGCCAGAGGCAGTGCACAGAAGATTAGACTCTCGGGACAGCTTTTTTCTCTTCTTGTGCTTCAAGGGGTCCAGTCTAAACGAAACTTAAAGAACTTTTTCAAAACAAATTGCAGTTCTCAACGTTAGACTGGATTTCTGCTGTGTCCAATACTGTTACATATTGTAATTAATGAATATTCAGTTTTGTGAACTATTTCACGAGGTCCCTTTAAGTTCACTCAAGGGAGAAATCACTACGCATATATATATATATATATATATATATATATATATATATATATATATATATATATATATATATATATATATATATATATACACTTCTAAAAAACTGTTATTGGTGACGTTTCGATCGGAGACCGATCTTCATCAGCCTTGATGATCGGTCTCCGATCGAAACGTCGCCAATAAACAGTTTTTTAGAAGCGTATATATATTTTTCCTATTTTGTTCTACGGCAACCGAAGCCAGACTCTTCATAATATATATATATATATATATATATATATATATATATATATATATATATATATATATACATATATATATATATACGCTTCTAAAAAACTCAGGTTGACGTTTCGATCGGAGACCGATCTTCATCAGCCTTGATGATCGGTCTCCGATCGAAACGTCGCCAATAAACAGTTTTTTAGAAGCGTATATATATTTTTCCTATTTTGTTCTACGGCAACCGAAGCCAGACTCTTCATAATATATATATATATATATATATATATATATATATATATATATATATGCCCAGGCGCGCGCTTCTTGTCACGTGATTCATGTGACCGGACCGGTTGGACATGGAACATCTGTCTTGCGCGCGTCGCGCCGTCAAGTCAAACTCCCCCTAATTGCTTTGCATTATCCTGATAACCTCGTGCGCGCACTGCGAGCGGTACACTTTATTCTAGTACTAATGCGGTCTCCCCCGATAAGCCTGAAATATTCGATGCCACATGTGTGTATATATATATATATATATATATATATATATATATATATATATATATATATATATATATATATATATATATATAGAAATGCCACCGTGCCTTATCACGGAGCAGTCTTATGCGACGGCCGATGTCTGCGTGCGCCGATATCGTTACACTTTGAGTGTCGTTCTTGCTTCCGGCACAATTTCGGCCCAAATAAGGGGTTTCGTCTTAAACACGCCGACTGGCGTTTTCTTCATCCGTCACGACCGCGTGACAATATACACCTTACTGATCCAGAACTTGTGTAAAGCTGGACCGGACGTCACTATGTGTAAAATCACATTTATTTGTTAAAAATTTATTTCTCTTGTGTTCGATGAAAATTATATTAATTGTCAATGACATCATCATGGCTTGAGGGTGTTTCGACGCATTTGCCGTCGAAACATTTCTGGAATTTAGAAAAAAAAGAAAGTCAGGAGAATCTTGGAAAAAAATACATCTGCATCAATCCAGCTTGTTCAATATTTCGACAATAACTATTATCTGGCGAATAAGTACCATGGTTTTACTTTGGCAATGCGCTGAGATTATTCCAGGCTGCCCAGAGCGGAGTTTACCCCACGCGCGACAACAGAGGGATACGCAGGCACAAGGACATGGCCCTGTTTGTGTGGCTGTTTCTGGGTCCTTTGGGATCTTACTAACTAGAGTCACGTGTGAGAGCTTGTTCTAGCATGAATTTCTACAACAGCTACCAATTGTCAGCGTACATCAGAACTCTTGAAATGGGGCGCGTTAAGCAAAAATAATACTTAAAGGGGCCCTGCAACACATTTCCAAGTAACCATGAAACGGGTTCACTTAAGCAGCGTATTGACTCACGAATTCACCGCCGCAATAATTTTAAGAATCCGTCCAGTACGAGAGGAGTTACAAAGGTTTGACGGATGCTGCAATTGCATTATCTTTTCTCTCGTCCTTACGAAAGCGCTGGAAGCAAAGCAGGGAGGGATGGCACGGGGGAAGAAAATATGTCACGCGCGGCTGGTGACCTTGACACTTTCTCTCTTTTTTTTTCTTCGAATGCGCGGCTTTTTAGTGCGCTCGCGTGCGCATGCGTGGAAAAGTCGCCACCTCCCGCGGCGGCCTCAGAAACGACCGAACACGCCATGCTCAAATCAGCCAATGGCTGATACAATGGCTGTGACGAGTGATTTTTCAGCCTGTAGAGCCATTGTAGAGAAAAAGAGAAAGCGATTTTTAGCTGACTGAGAATTTATTGTAAATTCCAGACCGCGTGATGCGTTACAATATTTTGGCACGCATGTTCTCGGGAGCCTCGACTAACGATCAGCAGCGTTTTCTGACCATGCTCAAAAAGTGTTGCAGGGCCCCTTTAATTAACGAGAACAAATGCGAGTGCAATATGACAAGCATTCGTGATGTAGCGAGGGCACGTTACCTTAGTAGGATTGCACATGTCGCAAGCGGTACCATTGTCATCCGTCTGCCAAATCTGCCTTGTGGCAGCGTCTGTCGTTATGTTCACGAAAAGGCAAATGAATTTGCACCAGGTCCCTGGCTGCGAAAAAAAGAGGAATGCATTGGATTTACGCAAACAGTGCGCACTCACCATTGCTGCGTAGCGTCAGGTTTCATAGAACTGTGGCATCTTGTCAATAGCATTCCCCACCAAGCAGCGTAAAGAATGTTGAAATATATTAACAAACGCATTTGTACGGGAACGTGCATTGTCCTGTTGTAGCATGAGAGTTTTGGAATAAGTAATTATTTTATGGGAACCTTAAACGCCTGTGAAAATAATTCATACTAAAGAGATAACGTATTACTAAATGTTAGATATACCATGTTCGGAGTATTTCTGAGGCGTGGCAATAATACTGCCGTATTGCACGTAGTCTGTAGTCTAAAAAAGCATGCGGCATGATTAGTTTGACAGACATACTACCAAATGACAAATAAGTAGTCACGTACCTTTGTACATTCATACCCTACCAATAAATGTGCTGAGTTCACATGTTTCCTATTAAAATTTCTACGTCACACAATCGCTTTGGGCCGCCCGGCAAGCCGAAGATGCCGCCTGGGTCCAAGGACTTCGAGCCGTCACCTCAGGCACCGCCATCATCATCGACGCAGAGTGGGAAGGGGCAGGGGTCAATCTTCCTCTTCCCCCGCCTCGCCGGGGGGACGCGGGACGGGGGACGCGGGACGGGGGACGCGGGACGCGGGACGCGGGGAGGGACGGACAGAGCCCCGAGCATAAGATGCTTTTTTTATTAACGTGACCAGATATAAAAAAAATGCATAGAGAAAGCTTTCTTTCGCCTTCAAGAGTAGAACGCAACAGCGTAATCGGGCCCCGTACGCATCGCATTTAGCTGGACTGTCAATGACTGATTGTTTGTGTGTGTGCTGTGTTATGTGCTATCTTTCTCTCTCTTTCCACTCTTTCCCCTCCCTCTTTCAATCTCCCCCATCCCCTTCCCACGTGCAGGGTAGCAAACCGGTTATCCTGGACTGGTTAACCTCCCTGCCTTTCCTTCTCTACCATTTCATCTTCTATGCTGCAAGAAAAGGAACATTTGTGCGCTTAACATTGGTCGGTTCAAACTTATCTGAATACCTGCTCTAAGTGTAGCTGCGAGGTGTTCGCTACCGTAATACTTGATTTAGCAAATTGACAACGCCCCCTGCTACTCGTCCACAAGGTGCCACGCGCACTTGCGCAGCTGCACACTTTGTAATGGGTGGGCAGTTTTAAACCAACCACTCGTAGCGTAATTCACAGGTTTTTGCGTCTTGGTGCAATTCTACGATTCTCCCACGCATTATTACACGTGTTAAAGAGACTTTTCGTGTACATGACAGCGTTTTTTTGCGAAGGAGTTCCAAACACGGGCGGTATTCTTTGTGCTGGCCATGCAAAAAGCCTGAGTTCGACTCTCGGAACGAAGACTTTTTACAGCAGAGCCGTTATAGTCGTAGTTTGTGGTGCGTCGTAGATAAAAGATATCATCATCACGAACCGGCATGCGCCCTCTCAGTCGCCTTCCTCTTCTGATTCACGCCCAGAACACGTGTGTCTGTTTGTGCGGCATGGTATGCAATAAATCTGGATGGGCGAGAGAAATAGTATAGAGAGAGAGGAAGAAAAAGAAACAAAGTGGGAAACTCTTGGTGAAAAATTTTTCTTGGCGAGGCGGACCCAAGTCACCGTGATGCGAAGGCAATCTTCGTAACCACTCGGCTATTGAGGCATGGTAGCAGAGCGTAGACTTGCCTTGTATAGTATAGTGTAGTACAGTGTGGTATAGTATAGTATAACCAATGTCTTGGAAAGGGAAAGTGAGCGTGAGGATGAGAGATGTGAGACTGAGGAGGCGGGAAAGTAGGAGAGAACGAGTACAGAGGGGAGGGAGAAGGAAATACGAAGAAAAGGAGAAATATAGTAGAAAGGATGGGAAGGAAGAGTGAAAACATAGGTCAGTGAACGACTACAGAGAGAGAGAGAGAAGACATAGAAGTAAAGATAAACGAAGGAAAGAAAGAAACACAGAAAAAAGTTCGAGAGGGCGAGGAACGAATACGCATAAAAAAAGTCAGTTTCGCCACAAGGCGAAACAATGAATGCGATAGCAACAAATTGGAATGTCAAGCGACGAATGGCAAGCAGATCGAAACGTGCAGCGTGCTCCTCACGCACACATGACGCGCGAAAACAACACGCACAGGACGAGAGCGAACTAACAACGTTCACAGCTCGAGGCTTAACGCGCTGAACGAAACATCTTCACAGGTACAGACGAGCGCGAACTAACAAGTGTCACAGTGGTTACTTCGCTGTGTTTGAAAAGCGTGCTCTTTTCGTGAACGGGGGGACTGCAGCGAGCGAAGTGACCTTAGTGCGCTCGGTAACTAAAACGCAATCGTTCCGGCGATAGCCCAAGACGTACAATTCTCCCCCCATCGCGAGATAAGCGTGCGCGCGCGCGCGGGCGGCTACCCCCCGCGGGGCAAAGTACGCGTGGAAGATGAGCGCATGAGCGCGCGCGCCGCGACGAGCGGGGCGCCGAGGTAGAGCCCCGCCGAGCGCGGCCTACTCGCCATGTCGCTGGTAATGCTGAAAACATGCTGTATATAAATATCTCGCCATTGGAACGTTGAAAACCGTGCGCTTTCGTGGCTCAGTGTTTAGCGCTGCGGCGCGAGAGGTCCCTCGTTCAATGCCGCGCGTCAGAAACATTATTCTGGAATATTTTTCTTTGTGGCTTTTATAAATATATAGATACATATGCGGGACATGACGGTGACGCATTACGAGGAAACTGCGCGAAAAAACGTGGACAAAGGAAGGAACAACAGCACAGGCTACTGGTGACGGCGACGGCAAAAACCAGCCGAGAGGGTCCATATAATTGTTATCGCAATAAAAGAGATAGAAATACGCACAGTAAAAAATAAAGAGTAAGGATAGCCATGCACAGTATAGTATAGCAAGGGATGGGCAAGAGACTGGTCCGTGTAGGTGCCCACCAGCTCTGCTGTGAGGCTGCTTGCGCCACTGAGTGCAATTTTTTATTATTTATTTACGCAGCATTTTCGCTCACGGACAACGCCGATTTTTCGCTCACAACAGACGACGCCACCACCGACGCCGACGCCGGATTTTTTGCGAAACGAAGTATTTAACGCTGTCGGGTTAATATTGCTTTTTGCTTATATCAGTCCACATTTCACATTAGGCTGCTTTACTTTTTTATCTTCCTTCTGTACACTCAGGATTCTTGCCAGAATATCCCCCCTTGTGACTGATAATAATTCATGCCAATATGTTTTGTTATGCGCCAAAAATCTATAGCAGGCAACATGGACCTCAATCAACATTGGAAATGTGGGACCAGCAGCACCACAAAGGCTATTGATATGGCACGCTATAGCAAACAATCCCACAAAGTACTTTCATCTAGCTCTCTCTATAGCATTCGCCTGTTATACGGTGCCAAGTAGAGGTGTGCACGGGCTGCGGGTAGCCCGAAAGCCCGAGCCCGGCCCGGCCCGCGGGCCGGGTTCGGGTATGCGGAGGTCTTCCCATCTCGGGCCCGGGCCGGGCTCGGGCTACTCATCTCGGGCATCGGGTGGGCCGGGCCAGGTGCAAAGCCCGCATCAAACCAAATATATAGACGTTGTGCCGGAATTGTTTTCTTTAACGATGAACCCACTGATCACCTTTGTGATTATAGATCCATGCAATCATCCTTCTGACGTGCATCAGAGATGCTAAACTTCTGGAAGAACAAGGAGTCTAATTATTCTAAGCTTGCTATGCTTGCGAAAAAAATATTCGCAATTCCGGCTAACAGTGCGAGCAGCGGACGGAACTTCAGTTTGACGGGATATGTGATGCAGGAGCGCTGCACTTCACTGATGCCCGAATCACAGCACCGCTTCTTATTTTTACACAACTTGTAATCTTTGTATACAAACTACCATGTGTCGTTTCCATATGTTTAACTTTGATATGTTGAATAAAATGCCACATGATAAAAAAGTGATATCTTGTCTCCGCAGCAAGCTTTCATGGTGTCGGGCCGGACCGGGCCCGGGTTTGTTTTTTTGTACGTCGGGCCGGGCCGGACGGGCTCGAAGTCCTTTAGGGTCGGGCTCGGGCGGGCCTTCGACGCAGTCAGTGGGCCCGGGCAGGGCTCGGGCTTGAAAATTAGGCCCGTGCACAGCTCTAGTGCCAAGTGCCCTTGTAACACCATATGCAGCTAACCCTTTTACCATCTGCTCCTTCGCATGTCTGACTATAGCCAGCTGCTCTCTAGCGACGAAGAACTGAGGGACAGGGGCTACTGGCATGTCACTATGGATGTAATAACCTGACACATTTCTAGGAAGCTACATATCTGCTAGTCTTAGAGATAGTAGTCGGGTTAGCTCGTACGTAGTGTAGATTTGATTCATTCACAATTATTTAAGAAAAGAATTCCCGACAATACGAATAAACAGAAAAGCCTCTTTCGTGATCTGGTCCGATCCAAAAGTACTATAATTTTGTGGCGAACTAGTGTTTTCGGTGTATAGAGTTTCTTAGCTTTAATTTACCTGTACTGGTGTAGCGCCTCTGCCTGTGCTCACATTTGTCGAACCGAGACTCTTCACCAGTACAGCACACGTTGTCATGCATAGTAAACTCAGACTCAGCGCATTCACCAGAGCAAACTGATGTTCTTCCATTGTATCTGGTCACTAGAGAAATCAATGTGCATAAGAAATTGCAGTTTATCGACTTTGCAAATCATGCTTTTTTGCAAAGATACCTCACCTTTTGTACGTAGAAGTACTCGCCGTTTTCCTTTAACGATGTGCACCGTGCTTCTCTTTTGTTCTTGAGATCTGAGTCTTGTATAGTTTTGCTGCACCATTGAGAAGTATTTATTCTTCCCCTCACGAACAAGCAATGAGCTTCAGGTTGCCTGCGTGAATAGCGATCAAATTTTTGGCGTGCATAGAGGTTTAATGTTTGATGTAGTTCCTACGGATTTCTAGCTTGATTTTATTTGTGGCTAAGTCTGCGTCTTATAGAAAAAATTCGTCGCAATGAGTACTATCAATTGTGGAAACAAGCTGTGTTTCCTTTTCGTGTTGTTTCGAAGCATTTTGGCGACATCTAGTAAAAAAAAAGGTGACTCGTTCGCAGCAGGTAATTCGCAAAAGCACTTTTAACTAACCAACCAACCAACCCAACTAGCAAAACAAAACAATATAGAGACCCTAACGTGCATTATTTTATTGTCTTTATCTTACATCATTATCATCATCATCATCAGCCTGTCTACGCCCACTGCAGGACAAAGGCCTCTCCCATGTTTCGCCAATCAACCCGGTCCTGTGCTTTCTGCTGCCACGTTATACCTGCAAACTTCTTAATCTCATCTACCCACCTAATTTTCTGTCTCCCCCCTCACGCGTTTGCCATCTCTTGGAATCCAGTCAGTTACCCTTAATGACCAGCGGTTATCCTGCCGACGTGCTACGTGCCCGGCCCATATCCATTTCTTCGTCTTGATTTCAACTATGATATCCTTAACCCCCGTTTGTTCCCTGACCCACTCTGCTCTCTTCCTGTCTCTTAAGGTTACACCTATCATTTTCCTTTCCATCGCTCGCTGCGTCGTCCTCAGTTTAAGTTGAACCCTCTTTGTAAGTCTCCAGGTTTCTGCTCCGTAGGTAAGTACCGGTAAGATGCAGCTGTTATATACCTTCCTCTTGAGGGATAGTGGTAGACTACCATTCATGATTTGATAATGCTTGCCGAATGAGCCCCATCCCATCCTTATTCTTCTAGTTATTTCACTCTCATGGTTCGGCTCCGCTGTTACTACCTGTCCTAAGTAGACGTACTCCTTTACAACTTCCAGTGTCTCGCCACCTATCGCAAAGCGCTGTTCTCTGCCAAGATTGTTCCACATTACTTTAGTTTTATGCATATTAATTTTTAGACCTACTCTTCTACTTTCCGTATCCAGTTCAGTAATCATAAGCTGTAATTCGTCTCCCGCGTTACTCATCAATGCAATGTCATCAGCGAATCGCAGGTTACTGAGATACTCTCCATTAACTCTTATCCCCAATTCTTCCCAATCTAGGGCCCTGAAAACCTCCTGTAAACACGCGGTGAATAGCATCGGAGAGATCGTGTCTCCCTGCCGTACGCCCTTCTTTATTGGGATTCTGTCGCTTTCTTTATGGAGGACTATAGTGGCTGTGGATCCGCTGTAGATTTCTTCCATTATGTTTATATAGGCTTCGTCGATGCCCTGATTCCGTAGTGCCTGCATGACTGCTGATGTCTCCACCGAATCAAATGCCTTCTCGTAATCTATGAAGGCTAGGTATAGGGGTTGGTTGTATTCCGCGCATTTCTCTATCACCTGATTGATAGTATGAATATGGTCTGTTGTTGAGAAGCCTGTACGAAATCCTGCTTGGTCCTTTGGTTGATTGAACTCTAATGTCGTCTTAATTCTGTTAGCTATTACTTTTGTAAATAGCTTGTAGACAACGGACAGTAAGCTGATGGGCCTGTAATTTTTCAGGTCCTTGACGTCCCCTTTCTTATGGATCAAGATGATGTTGGCATTCTTCCAAGAATCTGGTATCGTCCCCGTCGAGAGACACTTCGTATACAGGGTGGCCAGTTTTTCTAACACAATCTCTCCACCGTCTTTCAACAGGTCTGATGTTACCTGATCCTCACCAGCGGCTTTGCCTCTTTGCATTCCCTTTAGGGCTTTCTTTACTTCTCCTGTCAATACTGGTGGGATGTCAGATTCCTCTGGGCTATTACTGCTTCTTACGTTGTCATCCTGACTGTCTCGGCTGCTGTACAGATCTCTGTAGAACTCTTCCGCTACCTCAACTATTCTATCCATATTGGTTGTGACCTTGCCTTCCTTGTCCTTTAATGCATACATCTGATTTTTGCCTATGCACAGTTTTCTCTTCATAGCTTTGAGGCTTCTTCCGTTCTTTAGAGCATGCTCAATTCTCTCCATATTATACTGTCTTATGTCGGCTACTTTACGCCTATTGATTAACTTGGAAAGCTCCGCCAGCTCTATTTTGTCTGTTGCATTTGAGGCTTTCATGGTTTGACGTTTCTTAATGAGGTTTTTCGTCTCTTGGGATAGCTTACCAGTGTCCTGTCTAACGACTGTACCCCCGACTTCCATTGCACACTCCTTAATGATACTAGTCAGATTATCATTCATTGCGTCAACGCTAAGGTCGGTTTCCTCGGTTAAAGCCGCGTACCTATTCTGAAGTGAAACTCTGAATTCCTGTACTTTCCCTCTCAGAGCTAGTTCATTAATCGGCTTCTTGCGTATCAGTTTCTGCCGTTCCTTCCTCAAGTCTAGGTGAATTCTAAATCTTACCATTCTGTGGTCACTGCATCGGATCTTGTTAACTACTTCCACATCCTGTACAATGCCCGGGTGGGCACACAATATGAAGTCTATTTCATTTTTAGTTTCGCCATTAGGACTCCTCCACGTCCACTTACGAGTAGCCCGTTTTCTGTAGAAGGTATTCAAGATCCGTAAATTATTGCGTTCTGCGAATTCTACTAGTAACTCTCCTCTGGCGTTTCTAGAGCCGATGCCATATTCCCCCAACTGCATGATCTCCAGCCTGCTTCTTGCCTACCTTTGCATTAAAGTCGCCCATCAGTACTGTATACTGTGTCTTTACCTTACACATTGCTGATTCTACGTCTTCGTAGAATCGTTCAACCAGTTGATCATCATGGCTTGATGTAGGCGCGTAGGCCTGTACCACCTTCATCTTGTGCCTCTTATTGAACTTAATTACGATACATGCCACCCTCTCATTAATGCTATAGTATTCCTCTATATTACCAGCTATATTTTTATGAATAAGGAACCCCACCCCTAGTTCTCTTCTGTCAGCTAAGCCACGATAGCATAGGACGTGTCCGTTCTTCAGCACTGTAAAAGCCTCATGTGTCCTCCTAACTTCACTGAGCCCTATTACATCCCATTTAACACCCTCTAATTCCTCGAATAGTACAGCTAGACTCGCCTCGCTAGATAAAGTTCTGGCGTTAAACGTAGCCAAGTTCAGATTCCAATAGCGGCCTGTCCGGACCCAGAGATTCTTAGCACCCTCCGCTGCGTCGCAGGTCTGACCGCCGCCTTGGTCAGTTGCTTCGCAGCCGCTGGGGACTGGGGACTTTATCTTACAATATAGTTTTAAACAAACTGGCCGACTTGGTGTAGAAAGCTTGCGTGCTTTCTTTTCGGGTATCAAAGATTGCAGAACGAGTTCATACTATGACAGTTTGATTGGCATGATTAGAGGGTGGCTAACTGAAACCTAGAAATACTAAAGTATTTGTTCCGCAAAAAACACTCTGCAATAGTTATTTCCGCGAAATGACTCTTTACTATCTGCAGTTAAGCTGCTTGCTCAACTCACAATTGCGAGAAAATACAGTAATAAAAAGAATGCCGGCTTAATTTATGTGCCTTGTTAGAATCTGAACACAGTGTCCATTCAATTAACACCACATCACAGCCATTGCTTCCCGGCGCGTCGCTTCTTTTGCTCCACGTTTTGTTGTAGCGTCATGTCTCTAAGTTCTATGTTTGTGTAGACTGTAATGCACCAGATATATAGCATTTCGAAAGTGCTTTCTGTTCTATTCATTTATATCCCCTCTTAAACAGGTCTGGAAGTGGCCACGCGGCAGCCGCCACTAGGCAGGGAGCAGACCATTTGAGATACATGAGGACACCTTCTCCGGTATCGTGTCACCTGTCTCAGTTGCCTCCCATCCTCTCCTTCAGGGTCCAAGGTTACGTGCTACAGAGGTCTGCGCCTGCATGCTTCACTCCTCTACCTTTTGCTGCCGTGGCGGATGTAGTGTTGGCTCTTACAAAAGCTTTCACATGTCGACGCTCGGTGATGTCATGTTGTAGTACCTACATCACAGTATTCTTTTTAGGTGGCGGATGCCTCTGAATCAGGAGGATGATGTTAGAAATTATAGCTGGCGTTGGCACGCAAGAAGCATGCGTGCTGTGCTGGCCTGAGTCATAGGGCTACCGTAATAAATGCAGGGATGACAGAGGTTCGATTGTTCGGTCAATCAAGGATTGTTAAGGGACATTGTCGCCAAGTGCGCAGCACCAGCAACGGCAGCAACAACTGTCGGCGATACCCTAGACGGTTTGCGAGGAATGCGTTACAGCGTTTATTGCAGCTTTGCTTTACTACATACCATAATGCGACTGGGCACTTCACCATATGGTGGCGCGCAGACATGTTGTCTTCACCTTCTTCACTCCACCAGGCGAGACTACATAATTACTAAGTTTTTGGGGGTTTACAGTTTTCATGACGCCTGTGAACGGTTCATCAGGCACTACCAATATAAATATCTTAAAGCCGTCTATGGGACTTTCTTGGCTATATAACAAGTTTTTATGGACCAAAATTATACAGTGAAACTTCTCTCGAACGACCTTCGAGGGACCCTAAGATTATGTTCGTCAAAGTTGGCTTAACTGAAATATTTATGTTACAACTAGTTATCAAGAGGTGAGAAAACACCAGGTGTTCAAATAAAATTTGAAGCCCTTTGTTTGCAGTACTGCTTGGGAATTTCTGCTTGTTTCGCATGCTTTCAAGAATTTAGTAATATTTTGCTGCATTTGCGCACTTAAGACTGTGGTGGTCATAAATTGAGTCACTGTGTCCAAGCTCCCATGAACCTTCTCCGGCTCAATTCTCAGCTGGGCAGCAAAAGACTTCACTTTTTCCAAGTTCCATCAGTGCTTCTTTCGCTGAAACGTTCTGTGCTTGCTCTGCGAGGGTTACTCCTTCTTCCATCTCGTCAGTAGACGGAGTGGCGCATGTCTCGACGCGAGTGCCACAGACTCACAGGCGACACAGTCTTCAAAAAGCAAAGTGAGCGCAGTCTGTATTTAGTCTTTACGACGATTCCTGATCAGTATGACGTAAGAGCCTTGGATAGTGTCATAAAGTATCTTCGTAGAACTTAAATGAGCTCTGCCCTAATACCGTTAAGATGAAATGCGTTGGCCTTGTTTCCAATGGCGCTTCGGTGGGACAACTTAATAGTTTGTTTTAGCGATGCAGGTTGAAGTGGTGATTTACTCTAGTAAGTAATACTAGAGAGACATCGAAGTGCCGCGGGCACTTCAGATTACTTTGCACACTTGCCGTTCTTCGATTTTCAATTGAAAGACGAGCCCGAGAATATTTATACCGTCTCACAATGAAAATGGTTGCTAAATGGTCCCACGCGTGGAAAAATGAGCCAACATGGCGGGTCATGGTTTCATGGGTAATCGGTTTCAATAGTGTAAAACGCTTAAAGGAGCGAGTATTGTTTTCGGTTTCTAAACAAGGACAAAACGGTATACCTAAGGAGCGCTTCCTTGTCTGACGCACCGAGTATTCAAGGCAGAATAGACAACCTTACAATAAGCTGTCTAATTTCATAAAATCTATGGACAGGTTTATTCATCTTCAGACCAACGAAACATGGTAACGGAAAACTTACTTCAAAAATTTCGTGACCGCATCTATTGTGCAACTTGAGAAAGTTGTCTTCCTCTTTTCAGAAGCGACTGGCGCCATTATGTGTCGATCATCAGGTGAACAACTTTCCGAAGTGTCTGCACCATCGTGTGGAGAACCCAATCTGTGATAAATATTATTGTAAGTACGTACTTTTCTCATTACGATATACATACTACATAAGAAAACAGCACTGTGTAGTATTAACTACGTGATAAATATTAATTGAGTGATAGGTAAATTTCAATTACCAGACCAGCTGAGCCGCTAAAGTAGTACCTTGAATATTCCACAAATAACCTTCACATATACAGTTGATCAGCTGAAGTTTAATTTTTTTATGCTAAAAAAAGAAAAAACACACTCACGCCTTTGACATACTGCAGTTTATCTGCGACCATATGACAATTTTGTTTAAAGGAAAATGAATTAAGTCGACTTTTTATAGTTTTTTTACTTTACCTTGTGGCATTCTCATCATCATTTTCTAGACAACGCGCCGCGCCTCGAGCTCCGCGCCTCTCGCTCCGCTCTTGCGGAGAGCTCGAGGCGGGAGCCAGAGTAGAACGCGCTCGCGCTCGCGCTCTTGGTGGTCTGAACGCCTGCAGCCGCCACCGCTTTGCTTTGGAAATTCGTAATAACCCCTTTGAGGTGCGAAATATGATACACTCTCTACGAATATGTAAAATTCACATGCCATAATTCCGAGGCAGTCAATATTGCATTCCAAGAATGAAAATGAAGCAATGTATTGTTTGCTGTTTCAGTTTAGGCTCTAATTATTATGTAATCAATCAATTCATTTTTCTGAAGTCAGTCACGTTCCAATTTAACATGACAAGAATCAAATCATAAGGATCCAAATGTGAGCTCAAGTAGTTTTTGGTTCTATTCGTTGCAGGCAAAAGTGGTACTTTTGACTGTCCTGGAGCGTGGCACGTCGAGCGACCCCTCGAACATTACAATAATTTCACTAAAGTTATTGATTACAGTCGCACGCAGCAGACTTCAGTTAAGTCAAGACATACAGACTATAGACATGGTTCAGTTCGTCTAAGGAGCAATATAGCCTGCTTACTTTGCGCCACGAATTCACACAACTATAGCATAAACAAGTTGCGTACGCAAACGTAGCCACCACCGCTGAAGGGGATTTAAGTAGCGAGATCTACGCGCCCACGTCGGTCGCCTTCTCGTAGTCTCTTGCTTCAACCTATTTGTCTGACTGGAAAGCTTCATCAGGCAATTCGCACGTATTTTTTTTTTTGGAGGGTTGATGACAAAGTGATTTATAGATCCTATGTATGACGAAAAGCCTTTTAGACGAGGTTGGAAGCTTGTAAAAAGGAAGTAGAGCAACCAAAAAATTGAATATTTTGGTTTTGTAATAAAATAAAATACATGCTATAGGTACAAATATTACCTGAATGATTTCTTTTCTAAGCGCACACATATTAGATTATTTAACAAGATAACAAAATGAATCGGTGCATCCTGCTGAGTGTATTATAAGGAGTTAGTGACTTTTAATTTATTATACGGTGTATTTTCCTCCCATTCCTTATGTGTTGTACCAAGATGAAGAAATGACTGGTGTGTTATGCTGAAAAAGTAACGTATTTCACTCACGAGTGCATTATTTCATGGACAGCGCTCGAGTAACTGACGTACAGCTCGTCAGGATCCCAGTCCGAGACAACGATTACTTTTTTTGTGCCACAGATTCCTTTCCTTTCAGCGACACCTGTTCGTGAAACGTTAATTCAATGGTATCCTATTGACACGATACACATGGAAACTCAGTACAGCAAGATTTCCGTAGAGACAACTAACTTGTGAGCAATGTGCCATATGTGCCCAAAACTTTTTATATATTTTTAAAACGTAGCGATTGAAGGCACTCGACAAAAATGAATAAAATGTTGCACATTTCATAGTTTTGTTGCACAATTGAGTAAGATAAGACTAACAAAACAAATACTAAAGTTTCCCTGCCAACTTTACGATATCATCATGAGGCACACCACAGTGGTGGACCCGGGTTAGTTCGCCCAATTCATATTCAGTAATATTTTTCAGGCGGTAGCATTAAATACCTGGTTTTGCAAAAATACTGGCGTCGGCCTCGGCGGCGACGTCCTTGGTTGTGAGCGACAAATCAGCGTTCGATATGAGCGAAAATTTGGTGTAATAGAGACGAAGAGATGCTAAAAACCATCACTTCGAGTTGAATCTCGGGATTCGAACCTGCAACCCCTCTGTTCATGACGCGATGCGTTCAGCTGCTCAGCGACCACGCATACATATTCTAGCGTTCTCATGGCATGCTGTTTATATACACCATTTAGCGTTGGTGGTATGCACATCTCGGTGGTTCTTTAGCGGCTTGAAACAACACCCGTGAAATAGCGCAAAGTCCCAACTGCCGCGCTCTTAAATGCCACCACCCCTCCGCGTGGCCGTGTGGCCGTGTTTCGTCGCGCCGCACGCATGGAAGTGCACCCGGAGGGCGCCCTCACTCTGGGTTGCGTTGCAGCACGGTTTAGGTATACACCGAGAAGCGAAGTGAGGCAAGTAGTTGGGAAGGCGATACGAACATGGTCCCGATTACGCTATCGCGTTCCACTTTTGAAAGCGAAGTTCACGCGTCCTCCAAGTTTTTGAGTAAATAATTGACCTAGTGAGCACGAAAAAGGTCAAGCGAAATTTGATATGCTTGTCAGCGCATTTTGCATGTCCACGACTTCATCTAAAAAATGTACAGCAAGGAAACAAAGCCTACCTTTAACGGATAGCAGTTGGCCTTCGGGGGTCCTACAAGTGATACCTCGCCTACAAACACAAAGGACATGTTACCAAAATAGCACTACTCTTGAATATCTGGCATGAGTCGTATTACAGCCACATACTAAGTCATCTGTGTCATACAGAACACTTAATGTTTGAAATGTTCAAGCATTTGTCAGTGTACAAAAGGTAATTTCTCATTTTATTTTGGTCACGTACGTGTACACGGCCAAACGAAATGACCAATTGTATACACTGCATGTGGTGACCAGAAGGAGACAGATTACCAATACCGTCTTGGTACAGGCATAGGCGTGTGCAGGATTCTCCTTCAGGGGAAGGGGGGGGCGAAGGTTTGTCGCAAAGTGCCCCTCTTCCCTATTTTACCAATGTACGGCGCTGGCTTTGCACCCCCTCCTCTTACGTGACTATAGGGGGGCACCCCCTACCCCCCCTATGCGCACGCCTATGGGTACAGGTGCCCTCCGCCGTAGAAGCGGAAGAGACCGCGATTTTTTCCGCCATGACGAGCGCCTCCACTCGAACGATTTTAAGTGACTCGAAGAGAGCCATCATTAATCTCTTAACGAACATAAATAGCAAGTCGTCATATGGAAATCATGACATGTCATGTGCAACATGATTTACATGCCACGCTCATGGTGCTCTCACGGCCGTTTCGCTAGCTTGATATACACCACATTTGGTTTTGCGTGACGTGATTGTATGAGAAACATAAATGCCAAGTGGTCACATGGAAGTCATGACTTGTCATGGGCAACATGACTTGCATGCCACGCTCATGGCACACTCGCGGCTGTTTCGCTAGATTGATACCAAATTTGGTATTGCGTGACATCACTGTATGACGAACGTAAATGCCAAGGTGGTCATATGGAAAATCATGACATTTCATGGGCAACATGACTTGCATGCCACGCTCATGGCATGCTCGCGGGCGTTTCGCTAGCTTGATGGACGCTAATGACACAAGTATATTATCATTAAATGTGTATTTACGGGGGTGAAATAGCAGTGACGCCCTCAACTGACAATATCAACACAGTCGCGCTATGTTGGTGAAAGGTCATGGATTACTGCGTTGTGCGAAGCATGGTTTAATGAAAACTATTTTACATCCTTGATTCAATGTTGCTTGCAGAATCGATACCTGTTAGTTGCATAAGTTTCGATAGATGTCACACACTCTTTAAAAGCATATAAAGCTACGGAAGTTAAATATGAAAAAAATTATCTTCAGCTGTTACATTTAGCTGTATGCTTGAAAGAAACGAATCAGACAAAAATCATAGACTAGCGCTGTAGCGCAAGTTCAGCCGTTTGCATTCTGAAGATACTCTCTAACGCAGAACGTTCTTAGCAAGGAACCGCAATAATCAGCCTTACGGCATACTGTTCTTCAAACCTTTCTGATTCTTTGTGCACTTTCATCACAAAAGCGCAGTCAGAGAATATGTTTTCCGAATAATAACTTCTTTTTTTGTGCGTGGAGGAGATATTGACGGCAAGAATTTTACCAAGACAAAAAGAATACAGCACAATTTTAAAATGAGGTCTATGCGCATCACATGCTGTTGTAAGTACTTAATATAAAGCAATGAAAAATTACAACTAAGCAATGTGCAAACAGAAGAGTGATGGCTTCTTACCCTGTTAGCAACATTACCAAGTCGGACTCCGACATGTTCCTGTGCTTTGCTGCATACTTGGCCAATTTGGGCCAATGTTCTTTTACAACTGACTTCGTCGTTTCGAGTTAGTACAACATATTCTTCTCTTTTCTGCATGTTCACAATAGTTAATCCAAGGAAGCTCAAGGTACGTTTGCCCATACCTCGTGAGAAGGTTGAATTCCTGTTACTGTTATTGCCCCAGGAGGTTGAAACTTCTTGATTATTTTGTGCATCTGCGAGTCGAAATATATATTTTGTTAGATGACAAGATGCAGTTTTAATAACGGGTAGGCTGCTCATGGATGTCTTAAAAAATTATCTGAAAGCATTTGCACTGAGGTTTATCGTACTGAGGTATCATTAAAATATATTCAGGTATTTGCAGCTCACCGTAATTTGGATAGCGTGCCATGGTGATGCAGTCTTTTACAGCCTTCCTGTCTATGGCAACGACGTTGGGCATGGTGGAACACGCACAAAATTGTGTTCTGCGCATGTAGGGTAGGCGTTGCTTTTATATGCATTGCCGTGTTGCAATAAGACCATGTTGTTTCTCAGCGCACTGCGTGTCTACTTCTTTCATCAGTGTCGTGAAGCGCTGTTTTTTTCCTGTTCGTTCAGTACATTCCTGTCTATATTGTTTACATGCATTCACATTAGGTAGACTTGCAATCGGATGACAATATAAAGCGGGCAATAATACGTAAATTGCAATCATTCTTGTTTTGTGGTCATCCCGGGATTTGTCACATTTTTTCAATGGTCGTGCAACAAAACAACGTAATTTCTAACGTGATTACAAGCAACACAGTTATTTGTTTATTTAAGTGTACGTGTGTCTTCTCTATTTGCCTGAGTTTCACGGCATGTAACACCGCATAAACCAAGACGCCTAAGCCAAAGTAATCTGATTACTATGTGATGGCTCTGACATTTAGACTTCGTAAGATGAATATATCAAGGAGTTGACTTGTTTGTACTTGCCTTAGACACATATTCAAGTGTATATCCTGTCACATTTCGTCCTTCTCTTTCAAGACGTGTCGTGAGTACCGTGTCACAGATAACGTAGAGCTCTATAGTGAATGAAGCGGGAGTGAATGATGCCCTATTACCTTGTGTCAGGATAATGGGAGAATAGGAAAAGGAAGACGTGTCACACACTTCAACCTAGAAGGCTGTAAAAGCTGCGCTAATTGTTTGAAATTTGATACGACACCGTCATCAACACATACGTACTTTGAATTAGCCCTAAGGTCCACCTCTCGTCTAACACCGAAGTTTGTCATCGGAATAAGATTTGTGAATTTTCACAGCAGAGTTGTTTAAGCTTTTCGTTGTGCCGGGTAGTGCGAACATAAATTATGGTCATCATGAACCTGCACGCGCTCTCTTCGTTCCTCTCCGTCCTCTTCATCTTCTGCTTCGCTCCCACAAGGTGGACGTCTATTTGCCCGGCGTTGAATGAGATACTTCTAATGGGTGTAGCAACGAGTACAGAGAGATATATATAAATAGAGAAAGAAACAGAAAGGAATAAAATCTTGGCAAAAACGATCTCATGGTGAGGCGAGATTCGAACCCGGCACCCATGATCCTAAGGCGAATGTCCTAACCATTCGGCTATCCAGACACGATAGCAAAGCGTAGCATAGCTTTGTATAGAATAGTATAGCAAGGCAGTGTGAGAGGGAAGTGAAGGTGAGGAGGAGGGAAACGAGTAGGGGAGAGAGTAAAGCGTAGAATCGCATATCACAGAAAGAAAGAGAAAGAAAGAAATAGAGGGAAATAAAAGGAAGATAGACAGAAAGAGAAAGTAAGTAAGGCGATGACTGGTGCTAGTTGGCTCATGTAGAAGTCTCCGATAAGAGCTGCATCGAAACAATATCGACGAAGAAGCACAGATTCGTCTTTGTGTCTTCTTTGTCGAAGAGAGCATATCCAAGATTTCAAAAGAGAAAGCAACATAGAACGAGACACAATCAAAGAAAGAAAGAGAGAGAATCAACAAAAAAGAAAGGGGAAGCGAAAACAGAGAGAGAACGAACGAAAGAGAAAGAAAAACGTACAGACAGAAAGAAAGATATAGAAAAAACAGATAAAGACAAAAAACAGAGAGATGAGTGAAAAATAAAGAAAGGGAGAAGCAAAGATATAAAAAAAATGAAGGGGAACAATTGCCACCCAGCTCCTTAATTCCTTCTGGCTTGGTACCATTAGTGCAAGGCTTCCTTAATTTTTTCATCCTTTTCAGCCCAGTTGAAATCTTTGTTACTGTGCCCGCTATGTTGCAGCTGTCGTGTACAGTGCTTACGGAATGAAACGCGAACCAAAGCGTCACTGGTAGGCGCAATCAATCAAGAAAATGACGTCATGTTGCTGCCAGTCTACCACTACAGTTCATGTTAGCTGTCGTGTAAGTGTACATTGGAAAATGACACCGATGTGAATTGCATTGAAGACTGCAGAAACGAAAGGGCGTCCATTACTTCGCTCTAAACAGACATATTTGATTTTGTGAGCACTGTACAGTTCCACTTACGGTGACGACTTTCATGCACCAGCGCAACAATGCAGTCCGTACAGGTGGTACTGCAGGCAAAGCGTTCGTGAGACATGACAAAAGCTTAGCTGATCCCTCCGTCGGAGGAATCGGTATGACACGAAAGCGAAACGTGTCTTCAAGAAGCAGAGCATATTTTCTTGTGATATATGAGAGCTTGTGCAATGTCTATTGGTGTTTGGCAGCTGTAGCACCGTTTGACGTGGATGCACCCCGTTGACGCCTAGTGGCACATCTCCATCGCGACCGCTAATGTCCATGATCATGATTTAACAGTTGTGGTAGCTGAAGTTGTCAGCATATACCTGGGCACAGTGTATGGTGAATCCCGCGCAAAGGTGACATCAACAAGCACATAAACGCTAGTACTCGATATGCACTTCTTCAAAGCATCGTCAATTAAGGAGAGAAACGTCGCGGTGCGCCCTCCCGAGTAATAGGGTAACCTACGACTTCGCTCATGCATGCACTGCCGCACTGCGCTTCAACGACACGGGATGCACAAGTTCGTAGCTTGAGCCGCCAACGCGCGCAGGCTTTCCACGTCCCGCTGCCCCTGTCTCGCTCCACGAAGGCACGACATTCGCCCGTCGACATCTTTGCCTTTCTGCCGCTCTTTATGCAGGTGTTTTATTAGTCGGTGTTATCTCACTCGAAGCAGTCGGCGGCGAAGAAACACCGTTGGTGCATGTGGAAGCTGCACTACCCCGACAACGAGCCGCCACACGCTAACACGAAGCGAAAGGCGCAGAACGTAACTGCGTCAAGAGCGACTACCCGATGCTAGCGCTGCTAGTGTTTCTCGTTGGTATCGAGACGCTTTAATCACAGCCACTAAGAATGTCATTCTTGGAGGCCATGCTTTAAATACGTCGTCGCCGAATCGTTCCCCATCGGTGCTAGTAAGTGTCATGACGCTTTACTTCACTCCACCGCTCACAGACGACGGCACCGCCCGGCTCCGCCTAGCCCCGCCAACAGAGAGCAGCGTGCGAGAGAGTATGTGTGAGAGATATAAGACGCGCGTGTAAAGCATCATGCATATGCCACGGTAACTCAGTCCATAGAACACCGGGGGCTTATCGTCGCGGACCGAGACGTCATAGCTTCGACTCCCGGCAGCGGGACTTTTTCTCATAGTTTTTCTCTTTCTCATCCGTTGGCGTCCATTTTAAAACTGTCACATCCGTGACTTTATATACTTCATTGAAGTCTTGGTGGACCCCGGCATAAAACACTTTCGTGTTAAAAAATTTGCGGCAGCTGGGACGCAGCACACGAGTTGACCAATTGACGGCGTGGTTTGACCGGATTTTAGCCAAATGCCTGTTATATTCTTTGCGTTCCTATCGCCCAACATGGATATATGAGCATGAATTTAAATTAAGAACAGCTATTACAGTGTTTTGTAAAATAAACATAAATGACTCCTTTCGGCGTTTGTACTAAAATGCCCATAAGGGCCTACATATGCCAATATTCAAAATCTGCGCCTCTATCAATGCTATCCGGCCTCAAATTTGGCTTCCGAGTACATACTGAAGCCGTTATTAGTCTTACGGGCAACAGTAAGTGTTCGAAACTCTAAGGGTTTCAACCTAATCCTGTATAGTTTAACCGATAACCCAAAAAAGTCACAGTTTCACCGCAAGTGTGAAGCAATGATTGCGATAGCACAAATTCTAATGTTATTCTAAGTGAGGCTGTCAGCTAACTCTTTTGGATCCGAACTCACGCAACTCTACAAAATGCTGGTTTAAGAGCATACGGCCGCTCCAGGGACACTGTTCGAACAATCACCTCGCGTTGAGAGCGGAGCACGTAGGAGCCAGCCTCCCGCTGTCGGCTGCTGAGATGGCGAGATAACGCGTTCGCCAGAGAAAACCGTGCTCGTAAAACCAAAGGTCTGAGTAACTGCATGAGGGAGCCCCCCCCCCCCTCCCCCCCTCGCGTCTTTCTGCGCTTGTTAAAGACTCGCAGAGCGCTTCCTCTCTTGTTGAGCATTCCCCGGCTAGTTGAGGAGGCGGAGGGATCTTATCGCATACGCCCCGGAGTGACGAAGATGGGCCGGCTTTTTTGATGTCCGCTTCAGTCGCGTTTCTCGCCCCCCACTTCCGCGCTGTTACCCGCGGGTAGAACGTACGATGCGCTGGGGGGATCTATCAATTTGGACTTTATACGCGAAATGACGGTGGCGGCGACGGCAACGGCGACGGCAAAAACTCGTCGAGACTGTCTATATAATTGCTATCGCAATAAAACAACCGCTGGCCGCTGTGAAATTGGACGCGTCGGCCAGCATACGCCGCCGCTCTGGCATGGCGCGAGCAGTTTGTGAACGTAAAACCGTGGAGAACCATTAGGAGAAAGAAGAGCACGGCAAAAGAAGAAAGAAAAATATGATGCGTACGTGGATTTTGTTTTGTTTGTAATTTATTTTTTTCGGCTGTTCACCGACATGGGAGACATCGGCCTCACGCGATTCGACTCGGCCAATAGGAGTTATCCCTCACTTCTGGTCTTTTAAAAAACTTATCTGCTCCTGTGCTGCCCTTCTGAGCGATGCCGAACAAAAACAGACCCAGGAGTGCTTTAATTCGATTGCAGACAGTAACTCACCGCGCTATATATCGAAAGCGGAGACAGTGTTCAGCGAACAGCGCGGGAAAGAAAGGACAATTGCGCAGCTTTATATGCTTAACTGCTGGCGCTTTTGTGCCATCGTAAACTATAGCATGTTACAACAAAGCTATTTCTGTCATTTTGAAGCATGTTACTTCAACAAGAGTTATACGGTGTTACCTCAGAAGCGAGCGTTTCGCAGAACTGCTAGACTAGACATTCTTTTTCAACCGACCAACGAATTCACGTGACCTGTGCCTTCGCGGTGTCAATTTGTTATGCTGAGGTTGTACCCGCCGTCATGGGTAGTTGTGCTGTTGTGCGTACCGCTGTGCGAACCCCTCCTCCTATCCCCCCAATACATTAACCGAAGCTCCAGCTAGACGCCGCGAGGTATGGTGAATGAATGCAGGAAATATCCAAATATGCTGAAATAAAGACTGGAAGATGGACTAAGGAAAAGGTGACACTGTGAACATCAATGGTTAACGAAAGCGCGTTATATTGTCTTATAAAAGAACAAGGAACCACACTGAAAACGAAGCATTTGAAAACATTTAATTTCCTCTTACTTCGTACGTGAACCACTACAACTGGTCGCGTGGTAGTGCAGCGCACATTATGCAACAACTGAATGTGTCAGTCAGACTGCAGAAATTAACTTTAAAGAAGCATATTATGTCATAAGTTTAATAGCTAGCTTTTGGAGCAGGTGTGCTTTCTCTCCACGAGTAGCTATATCTATTGCGAAAATTGCTCCTAGAAGCAGCATGCCTCATTAGTAAACAATCGTAAAGAAGCAGAAGAGAAACCCTTGACTGTAGACAACTTTTGGTATTACGAACTTTGAGTAGTAGTAGCTGGAGTGGTGCGTAAATTTTTCCGATGTTTTTCTGTGAGATAAATTGATTTATGCATGTTCCTTGCAGCAGAGCATAAGACTCGCACTTTTTCTCGGACAACGGCATAACACTTGAATTACCCCAACGTCCTCAAGTTTACATCATTCTAGGAACAATGTCTGGAATTCTGCTACTACATACTTCAGTGTGGCATGGCGGTTGTGAGGTACCTTGAGCACAATACTCACCGTCATTGCTGGATCCTGATTTTGAACCAGCTGGACAAAGTGCTGGAAATGTATGGAATTTTATAAAGATAAAACATGGTTGGTCCCTCCTTCATAGAAATAGCTATAAGACAAAAGTGCAACGTGCCTTTAAAAAAGCATTTCAATGTCCATTGTTCACTGAAAAATTAGAGCTTGCATAATGACTGCTGGTGTTTGGCGTCTATAGCACTGTTTCATGTGGACGGACCTACGTGTATACGTAGATGCTAGTGGTACAACTCTATCCCGACGACTAACGTTGATGATCATTCTTAAACATTTGTGGTAGCTGAAGTAGTTAACGTCAAACCGGAAACACCCGGAAACAGTGTTTGGTGATTACACGATATGCGCTCAAGAACACGTCGTCATTAAAGAAGAGAAATGGCAAGGTTTGCGCTCTTCAACCATTGGGTAACCTACACTTCTGCTCTTGCATACACTACTACAAAGTGCTTAAGGAACGCGAGAGACACAGCTCGTAGCTTGAGCCGTGAATGCGCCAAGGCGTCCCGCAGCCCACTGGCGTGCCTCTCACTGCAAGAAAGC
>JALIZH010001421.1:0-44405 GCA_030522465.1 Rhipicephalus appendiculatus
ACACAGTCATCCTTGATCAATTCTTTTGCAGCAAGAACACTTCTTACTATTCTTTTTCCGTTATCACTGCGCGAATGGAACGTGCTAGACGCCTCAGCTGTGTTACATACGACCGTACCAAAATTTTTGGTACGGTCGAGCGAGAAGAGCGAGCGAACGCAGGGCCGCCGCCGAGCTGCTTGCGAGCGAGCGCCGAGGAGGCCGACGGTAATGGCGACCAATTTCAACGAACTTCCTCGAGCGAGCGGCAGAGTACAGCGAGCGAACGCAGGGCCGCCGCCACGAACGGCGCAAAGCTGCTTCCGAGCGAGCGCTGAGGAAGACGACCGTAATGGCGATAAATTTCCACTTGGTTCCTCGAGCCAACGCCTCCTCTATTTTATCAATGCCAGCCAAATGCGCCCGTTCCAGCCGTTCACCACCCTCTCCTTCAGCCCTTTCCTACTCTCACCCATCGCCCAGCCTTCGCTTGTACTTTGCGTTCATGGGGAGAGCACCCGTGATGCAGTGCCTCACGACGGCAAATCATATGAAGTAATTTTTTGTTCAGTTGTGTGCAGATCCGTCGGGCGGCGTGTTGCATCCCTCGTGTTCCCAATGTTGGCTGTCACGCTGGCTCTGTAAGAGACACGGTGTTTTGAGATAGCGCGTCTCCGTTCGTGGCGCTATGCGGGCAACCAATGGGGGACGCGTCACTGCGACGCTGCAGTGCATGCGCTGCCTTTAAGAGGTGCCTCACGAGCGATGTGAGGCGGCGGCGGCATTGCTTCGAGCTACAAAGAAGAAGCACGAAGAAACAAATCGGACACACGCATGATATTGGAGAGGGAAAACGCGTCTATCGCATCTCCGTGCGAAAGCGCTCGGACGCGCGTGTCACGCAAGCAGCCCAACCCAACATGTGGCGTCGCATCACGACCACTCCCTGAACTAAGGCGGACCGGCGGCTCCCATTGAGGGGGCGAACGTTTGCACTGGCATTGAATAAAATAAAGGAGGCGTTGCTCGAGCGAGCGGCACAGTACAGCGAACGAATGCGGGGCTGCCGCCACAATGGCGCCGAGGCGAAGCCAACGGTAATGGCGACCAATTTCCACAGACTTCCGAAGCATAGCATAAGCCGGCTAGCTAAAGTCCCCGCCAGCTGCCGGTGCACTTCAAGCGCGCGACATACAACCAAGCTCGTTGCTGGCAACCGCAAATGTGTTTTGGACGAGTCGCACCGCGGCGGCGAGGCCTCCGCCCAATATCGCGAGCCCGCAGCTCATCACCGCGGCGAACACTCGATGAGCAAGCGTGCGGGCGGCCGACTCCAATGGCGGCCGACTTCCAGGCAGTCACACAAAGCACAGGCGAGCTCACACCCAAGCCAACCTTCGTGGGGCGTTTCGCGCGCGCGATACACAACACGACCGAAGCCCGTTGCCAAAAAGTGCGATGAGTTTCGCGCACGCGACAGGTACGGCAGAATAAAGTATGATCACTTACTTGTGAAAGAATCCGGCGCCGATTTCTTCACAGAGTCAGACTGAACTCATGGATTCCCAGCCGGTGGCGACGCAGTGCCGCAGTGCCTTGACTACGCCAGAGATGTACATCACGGCGTCGACGGCGTCACGACGTGTTGAGACCCGCTCCTGACTTCATAGGTGCGGCGAAACGTAAAAGCACCACCGTACACACGCTCATCCACGCATACGTGCATATCTTCTAAAGCACCGCGGCGTAGTTGGCGTAGTTCCTAGATCGTCGAACTCTCCGAGCGCGGCCCAACGCGCCACACGCCACCACGAAATCAAGCGAGAAGACTGACCCAAGGGCGAGGAGGACGGTTAGTTCCCTTGACAACGGTTTGCACTAGTGACGTATCCCTCCACACGGCCTGCACCTCCCGCGCGGTTCATCCCTTTGAACATCAACTGGTTTGCGCACGGCACGCATCCCTCTGTGGTTACTCTTCAACGGTCTATCCGTTAATCGCGCGCGCCTATTGGGCTCCGTTACTCCTCTTTCGGGTAATTTTGCCTTAGAGTGTACAGTTTGCTCTACGGCATGGATTACACGAGCAGCTAGTGAATGAAATAAGGCAACACTACCACCAAGCACTCGAGCACGGACATGATAAAACATTTCAGTGGCTGCCGAGTCATTGTGGAATTGCCGGCAATGACCGCGCCGATGAAGCTGCACGATCGGCTCATGAAAAAAGACCTGCAGATGCCCATACCGCTCTCTAGAACGGACGCTGCGCGACAACTGCAATCGCTTGCTCGTAGCGTCACACTTCTGCAATGGAATACGCAGGGTTTCTCCAACTCGCGCTTATATTCTATCGATCCTAATTTACGACTTCGCTTGCCATCCGAACTCTCCCGTCGAGATGAAACTTTGTTGTGCCGCATGTGGTTGGGGGTGGCATTTACGAATGCATACTCTCATCTCATATAGGAATGGCCAACAGTGCGGCATGCAACTCATGCGGCTGTGAGGAGACCATTGAACACATTTTGTGCCACTGACCTTCTTACCAGACACATCGACGTGTTCTAGGGGCCTAACTCGATCGTCTCGATACAAGACCGCTGTCCGAAAAGAAGATTCTGGAACCTTGGCCCACGGTTTCGGGCATGCACAAGGCCACGAAAGCCCTATTGAGCTACCTGAAGGCGACCGGACTTCGCGAGCGTCTGTGAATCACCAGCGCGTGTTTACGTTGCGTGTGTTATCACTGACTGTTCATTTCTTTTCCTTTTTTTTTCTTTTTTTTCCTTCTCTATCTTATCAATTATTCCCCTTTTCCCCCACCCCACGTGTAGGGTAGCCAACCGAGCGTAGCTTTGTTAACCTTCCTGCCTTTCTCCTTCGTTTCTCTCTCTCTCTCTCTGTATCTTAATTTAGTAACACTTTGAATTGTAGTATACCCACCCCAGTAAAAGCTACAGTTGGGGATTGCAGTATATTAAAAATAAATAAATAAAGTGAAATATAAAATCCTCCTCCCCCCCCCTCCCATTCAAGAAGCTCACTGACCTTAGGTACTGTTCCTGTATACGTCGTCGGCGCTAGACTTTGTGTCTGTCTAGCCATGTAAGTCTTTTAGGGTAATAAAGCGTTCATCAAATAGAACAGAGGAAGCGCAGTGCGCGGCGCCCAATAACTGATGTTTTCAGCAATTCGCGAAAAGTTGAAATCGCAAAGCAAGTGAGGATATTCTTTCTGAGTGTCCAATTTTATTACGTGAATTGTGCAGAACACAAAAATATGTGTACCTTCTGTACTTGTACTGAGTTCGCGCTATAACAATCGTCATGGCTGGGGGGGGGGGGTAATGGAGGATTAAAAAGAGCAGATAAATAAAAAGAATCCACGCATCTCCACGAAGTGAATCACGACGAGTGGGCGAAGCTTTGGGTAGTGACGCGCATATAATGTAAACTGAGTGACAGAAACTGACAGAAAGAGTCGACGACAAAGCTAGGTCCTAAGGTCCATAATGTCTACGTTGAAGTCGCCGTGTAATATAAAGGGTTTGTGCTTATCGGTGTTTTATATTGTTCCGTCACAATTATGATTGATATTAGTCTATTGTTAAACCTTTATTTGTGTCTCACATATGTTTCGACTATAGCCGTGACAACGGACACTGTGGACGGACAAGCCTCACCCTTAAGGTGCTTCGCCCCCTAAAATTGTAGGGCTCTTCCAACTGTTTGTGAAGAGGAAAGACCAGCGATGCTGAAAAAGTGTTGCAATGGCGAGGTCACGCGCACCTTTCGCTTTACTTGCCGATCCTCGTCAGGGGCAGTGGTTCGACAGCGACGCGCACATTCGTGCTTCTGGGTGCGCCGACGTTGCTCGTCCCACCACTCCTCCTCTTTCGAACGTACGAACGGCGTCCGACCTACGGCAAGCTCAAAGAGCAACTTTACCGGTTGCTGGCGCTATTTATTACGTCACAATACAACAGAAAAACTCGATTCGTTGACACGGCTTATTGGAGAAAGACTGTGACGTCTTATTCAAGAGAGCTAACGACAGTCACGAGGTGCATACTACGAGGACGCCTTGACTAACACTGGCGCTAGTGAGGAGCGCCAGTGTGAGCTAGGTCAGATAATAAGGAAGCCCACCCCGAGGTTCTGCGAAAAAGCTAGAAAATAATGCATGCTTTGCACAATCCTAAGTTTCAAAATGCCACCAACCCACTGCTTCATACGAGACCACAAGATGACGCGATGTGTCTCTCTAAAGTGGCATGCGCAGAAATCAAGCCCAGCCTGCCCCAGTAGGAGGCTGGTAACAACCTTTGTCCCGGTGAGCGCCATATTTGGTCGCAGTCATTGACGCAGATGCTGCCTCTTCTTAAAGTGACTCGCAAACATAACAATAGAAACACGCGTGAAACTGCAGAGGTAAAACGAACACAGATAGTATATTCAAGGCGTCTGCCATAGCGCACGTCGGTGTGCTCCGAAAGAACGTGACGGTCTTGTCGGAGCTGTTGCCTACCTAAATCTTGCCTACATGGTGCTCCTTGATCATTTTACTAGATAGACTAGCTGAAAAGATATGTCAGCAGAAAAACCAACAAAAACTCAAACGATCACACACGTGTAGACCACTCAGAGTCGCTCAAGTAGGCCAGTAGATCGCAGGAAGCCCTTTACTGCATGTACGGCCCACTTCTTCGATTTCGGTCTGGATAGTGGCGTAATACTGATTTCTCTGGCAGCGGCTGGTCTATATGTTGTACTCCAGTCGTACAGATGTACAAAAATTTCTTCATCGCCGCACCTCAACACACTTGATAATTTCTAAGTTTGTGATGAATGTACTTTAAAGGTATTGAAAAACAGTTTCCTATTGGATTAAGTATGACAGGCGTTGCTCAGCGCGGCGCTTACACTGAACAGCAGCAATTAGATGTTTGTTGGTTGCTACCGTTGAATAGCAAATCGATATACTGTTCAATTTACCTTAAATGCTACAGTTTCCTAAGGTAGACTTGGTAGTGCAAGTCATTACGAGGATAACTTCCATGTGTTTGCTGCTGGTGCTGCAAAAAAAAAAAACAACTTTATTGCCCATCGCCAAATCTAACGTCAGCCAACGGAGTTCTAACTCCAGAGCCACATCGTACGAAAACGCAATTGAACCAACACGTAATGATATGCATTTCGCAAGTGCTATTTTCTAGATCACACTGCGTTAAACAAGCAAGAAACTAAGGAAGAACAAGCAGGAGAAACTCACGTCGAGAGTTTCGGATTTCCCTTGGCACGTGCACTTTGAATGGGTTTAATTAAAGTTTGCTCCCTGGGGCTGCGTCTGCATAGTTCGACGCTGAACGTTAACTATGTGCGGAACCTGAGGCGGTTCTGCCTTTACCGCAAAAAGGCTTTTCGTGAAGAAATTGCAGCTCGCACCGGCGAACAAAAGTGTCAGCTGTTCTATTCAAATGTTCAGTTAAACGAGGTTCCAGTTAAGGTCGGGCCATTCACTCTTCTCTTTCGGTACACCACTAGAAAACTGAACTTCCGATTGAGGTGTATTTTGATGGTGGCTCTATATTTTCGCTGCAGCAGCTCCGCACACGGTGTGTATAGCTAGTAGGGCACTACTGACTTTGCTGCAGTTGTGCTGAATTAAAATGTGTATTTCTATATAAGATGACCAAGATATATGGGAAACACAGGCTATGGTACTCGTTATTAGATGTGAAGCATCTTATGGCGAAGCTTAATCCGGTGGTGGTGTGCGGCGTGACCACCCTTACTGCGCATGCGCAAACCCTTTCAAAAACAAATAAATAAAAAACCTCTCCCCCTCTCTCTCCTCTAGGCATCCCTCCCCGCGGCAACCACACCCTCACTGCGCATGCGCCTCCCCTCCTCTCTCCCCTCCTACGCTCTCCCTCTCTTCTCAAGCATCCCTGCCCGGGGCGTCCACACTCCCACTGCGCATGCGCGTCCCCCCTCTCTCTCCTACGCTCCCCCCCTCTCTCCTCTAGGCATCCCTGCCCGCGGCGTCCACACTCCCACTGCGCATGCGCGTCACCCCCCTCTCTCTCCTCTCCTACGCTCCCGCCTCTCTCACCTCGCGACGCCGACGCAGGCAGCGTCTGCTAGCGAGTTTCTTGGTTGAAAAAACCGGCTGCTCGCGCTGCACAACCGTTCACTGGCCACCCCGTATATAAGGCAATGGATCTTGACCTCCAAGCTGGTGCCGGTGGGAGATTTCTCCTGTGCGTTGTTGAACAATAAAAATTCGCGGCGTGTGCGTTAACTAAAAGCGGACTGCGGATCTCTGTGTCCAGTCGGAGTCTTCTGTCTCTCATTGCCCAATAGCAGCGATTAGGCATGTTCCAGTGGGAAACACCGGTCCGTCACTGCGTGCTTTGCGCCTCCCCAGGTCTCTCTCCTGCGCAACGCTGCGATGAGCGGCAGCGTGAACGCCGCCACCAGTGTAAGCGTTAGCGCCCGCTGCTTCACATCTGCACATGGTTCCCTTTAGCGGAAGATGGTGTAATTTTTCTCTATGAATGAATGAATTAATGAACAACAACGACAACCATAGGCGTGCGCGGGGTTCCCCTTCAGGGGGGACGAAGGTTCGTCGCAGCGCCCCCCCCCCCCTCCCTATTATATTAATGTATAGGGCTGACTTTGCACCCCCCCCCCCCCCTCTTAAGTGACTAGGGGGGCGGCCGTCCCCCTGCTTTCCTCGTGCGCACGCCTATGACGACAACAGTTTTCCTGCTACCTAAACGACACAATTCCGTGGGTACTGAATATGTCGCACAGCTTCATGTTTTATTTTTTGTGTACGGGCGAAATATTCCCGGAAATAATTTTTAGTGAAGGTGCTACCTCCTTTCCGCTCTCTAGAATGTTTCATCGAATCTCGATGTTGTTTCAACTAAAACTTTATTCATTCTTCTCGTATTCACTAGAAATATGCTCCGGGGATAGAAACTACGGAAAGAAGTTTCTATGGCTTAGAAGGCTTCCTCACCACTTAATTTCCACACCCCTTTGACGCTGCGCCATGCAACGGGACGAGTTGCAGAAATAAGCGTATTTTCTACCTCAATCCACTATCCCAGCCCAGCAAAGGGCGCCAGAGGAGGCGGCATTTCTTTGAGCATGCTATTTCTTTGAAGGCCTACGCGGCTATCGCCGCGGCCGCGAGGGGCGCTCCCTCCTTTTCCTCCCTTGGGAGCGTTGCTACCCAAAACGAATGACGCCAGAAGCCCCCTGAGGTATCAGCACCAGTATAAGCCTGAATGCGCTCAAACATGTGCTGTAATTCTCTAATGCCACAGGACCCGAAGGAATCGTGGCACAGAAAAAAATGTGTGTCTAAAGGACCGTCGCGCCATGCAAGAACGACATCAATAGGCTGCAATATCAAGCTTCGCTGTGCTTAGATTCCAACATGGTACGTTGCATCCGGTGCTGTTTTATTTTCATTGCTTTTACAATCCAGTGCTGTTTTTTGTTCATGCCTTTTACAATTTGGCAGCACACGTGAGATTCAGAAGAAATGAATTATCGTTGTATAAGAAAGCCAGAGCCACACAAGCAACATTTAGAGAAAAGATTGAATATCCCCGTTGATGGGCTGTTGCTGACTGGAGTAATGCCTAATATTACCATATTTACAGACCTGCTTACTTCATAAGTGCTACGTCATTCCTCTTGGTTGCTTTTCCGCCCAAGTAAAATATGCAAAGAAGGAAAGTGGCCGTGGGCCGTCCATTATGGCTCGCTCACTCCTGGAACAGACATATTCGTACTCGTTATCTCGTCCGTTATATTTTCTAACTTTCTTTCATTGTGACTGGTATCACTGTTATCATTGCAAACACTTATACTCTATCGGACCATTTTTTAGGAAGTCGCAGCATGATTCCCTGAAATTTCTTTGTACTTTCATCCGGGAGCGTCAGAAGGTAGTCCTATACTTATACAGCTCCCAGAACTGCCCCGGACGCAGGTGAGATTCAGTCCCACCTAGAGGCCACACTAGGACTTAAACTTGACAATCAATCGAGAGTTCGCAGGTCTCACGCATTGTCAAAATCGGTTTCAAACGAAGAAGTCAGTGACTAACTGCCACGCTGGATTTTTTTTGGCACTGGGTCAAGCGTTACGAGGTAGATCTACATGGTTTTGTAAGTTGAGTAGTTGTGCTCCCATTGTAGGCTTACCAAGCACATCGACTACACTGCCATTCAAAAGGCAACTTATGGTCTGCCGTAACGTCGCCGCGCACGTTAGAGCACAGATGTAAATTTTATAGAAACTAAGGGCACGCTACAATGTTCTCATGCGACTGTCCTACGCAGCATTTGCTAACGTATTTCTCCGGGGCCAAGCAACGCTTGAATGTAACTTGCTGAGTCATAGCAGTACATATGTAATGTTTATTAGACTTTAAAAAAATGGAGTTAACACTCGAACAACAGTCGAGCTTCACCTGATATGACGCCTGTATGTTTGTGACGCCTCTATAGCATGTTTTTCCAAATCAATTTCGACACCTGAGGTGGCTCTGTCGTAGAATAATTGACTGCCATACAGAATGTCTGGGTTGGATTCCTGCTGAGACTGTGATTTTTATAGTTTGCATGAGTCAGGTCCACGTGGCCGAAGCCGCATTTTCGCATTTAAATTAACAATGTCTGTTCTCGCCATTCCTGGGTAGATATGAACTGTGAATCACCCGTGGCGCATACCCGCCTACCGCGGCCCGTCTGTGCTATGCGGGTATGTGCATAGGCGTGCGCAGGGTTACCGTTCAGGGGGGGGCGAAGGTTCGTCGCAGCGCCCTCCTTCCATATTAAGTCAATTTATGGGGCAGACTTTGCGCCCCCCCCCCTCTTAGGTTCTTTGGGGACTAGGGGGGGGGGGGGGGGCGGCCGCCCCCTCTGCCCCCCTCGTGCGCACGCCTATAGGTATGTGACACATCTGAATGCCTGAACAGGTTTCATGACGTACACGACATGACTTTCGCGTTAATCATGTCATGGGAAAACGGCTGCACACAGCCGTTTGCCAATTACATGATTAACGCGAACCGCATACGGCCTAGCCAACGGTCTCATGCAGCTGTTGCGTGCTTGGCCGAGGCTTTTTTCGCTTCAATCGTTATGCACAGCACTCTCACCTACACATAGCCGTAATTGTCCTGGTTTAACAAATAAAGAGTCAACATATTCTAGACACCCGCGCACTTTACGGCATACCAGAACTAATTCACTGATAATCTCGTGAACACCAGCACGCTGGAATGTTTCTTATACACAGGGATCCAGCCCTATCCCGCATTTTATTAGCCATGGGTTATTGTATTGGATACATTGGTTACTACAATTGCAATGCTTTATATCCAGAAACTGCGGATGAAGATTTTTAAAAGGAAATTAGGATTAGGATTAAAAGGATTTTTAAAAGGATTTTTAAAGTGGAAATTAAAGTAATTTCACGAAATACAAGCGACAAGTGGCGCTTACTGTTTGCAGTATGATTCGCGCATGTTATATGTATTTTATGTAATTTACTTAATAAGCTATCGAATTGGAAGTATACAACAGGTTTGAGATTGCCGTTTCTAACGGCGTGTGTTCTAATGCCAATCATTTTGGGCATTCTAGCGAAGGGGCAGGTAGCCCAGATTGTTAAATGTAGATAGCATTGATTGCGCCTTGTGGTCATTTTAGCTGAAATGAGGTTGTGTGGGCTGCTTGCAAAATAATAAACGTAAGAAAAAAGATTAAACAAGAAGGCGCCCTTTTCCTTCTCTCCACCCCTCCCCTCAAAACATATGCACACTTAAAAGCATGGCAATACGGTTGTTTATCGCAGCATCGTCAGCAGCCTCCAAGGGGATATTCGGACGTGCTCATGCAATACAACACAATACGTCGCGAAAAATATATTTTCGGTGGGACGAGGGGTTCAAGAAGCTTTTGTGTATGTTCGTGCATCTGTGTATGTACTAGTGTATATCTAAGCATGCAAGATTTTTTTTTGACCAAGGGGGGGGGGGGGGCAGAAGGGTAGAGCATTCAGAAATAGCTGCATTGCATTTTCCTCAATATTTCGTCAGTAATCCTTGTTCAATAATAGTCTCCTCTAAAGTCCGCCATTTGCTGGATTATGATATTTTATGACTTCATAACATAAGCTTTTCGTCGCCTCACTACCTGTTACCACCAGCAATATTTTATTTTGAAGAACATAAATAACACCCCTTCCCTATCATTTTATTTTTTTATCCGTGCCACACTTAATAAACAAAATACTAAGTAGATTACAAACTGTCCTTAAGCCTTCGTGAATGCGCCCGTCAGAAATGGCGATGAATCGATTGTTCGAGGAAAAATACACTGATCGACAGAGACTGATCGATTATACGCCACATCGGTTAACGCTTAAACAATAATCAACAAGATTTATTGGTAATCGCTAGAATATACGGTACGCGTTCTCGAGCACGGAATTGACAACTAAGATTTCTCGTACCTAATTGGAGAGCAGTCATGTTTTCTTTCCGCAGCGGTGGGGTCAAAATGCGTAGCCCCGTCATTGGACGAGCTTTTCTCCTTGTTGCGTCGTGTCGATGTGTTCCGCAGGCGCTTTTAATGTGGCTTTGGTCAGTTCCTGGCAGATTTTGTGCACTGCAAAGGCCAGGGAACTGCCCATGCTGGAGGCATTGGATAGTTGTAAGGCTGCCTTGTATGCGCATCTCGGTAATTATCTATGCGCCCAGTCGTCGTTCAGCTCGTAGCCTGATACAGTTCCCGACGAGGGCCTGCACTACTCTTAGTGTATCGTTATCGGAGAGGCCGCCCTTGCTTCGCTCTATTCGGGCTATGATGGCCGTGGTTTTTTTCGTTGTGTACTTGTGTTTCTCTGCGGTGAACCTGCAAACAGCTGGCAGGAGATGTGCTCCTCACAGGTAGGTTCAAGTGCGACCACTGTGCCCTAAAGACCTATTCCATGTTTGTAAACAGGGGTAGGCGCCGTCGACATTATGGGAAAATTATAGCGACGTCCGGCTTGTAAGCTCCGCCCACCGTGTCCGGCGGGAAAGCCTGACTCCGTGCCTCCGCGCCGCCATAAGCGCTGGCGCAGCAGGTGCAAAAGCTGCCTCCGAGCACCGCGCGTCGGGGCCCCTCTCGCTTGTTTACAAGCGCCGGCTGCAGCCGAGGAAGTTGCTGTGGCTGTAAAGGGGACTCTGAAATGAACATATGAGCCATGTTGACGTGGAGCTCTAGCTCTGATGACCTCATCAGAACGTTAGGTATATTCACGGCGCGAATGCAACTCATTTGCGAAATGTCGTCGCCGTTGCAGCAGTCTAGGTCGCACGTGTACGTTTTAATTTGTCAACTGATGCTAAAACGACCGACCCAGTTCAGCGATTTAAGAGGCTCTTGGGTACGATATGCAAATGCACGGACTAAAATGCATAGTTACGCGAACCGTTACGGTAAATTCTCGCAGATAAGAAATGTTCCGTGAATGTTATTTATGCAAACAAATTGGGCGATCTCGGCGACACTGTCATCCGGGTAACGCTTGCGATAATGCTTCAACTACATGCTATGGATAATGCGGTTACGTACCTGTCAGGTTTGCGGCTCCCTTCGTAGGCTCTATTCAAGACCGCGAAATGCGTACATCTTGTAAACAGACTCGGTAAGTTTCCCGGTCGGGTGCTGTTTTTTTGTGAATTCCGACAGACGTGAAAACCTCGTGAAGCGCCCCGCAGCCAGAACAGTACTGCCTGATATACTTGTGTCATCGCAGCCGCATACAAATCAGGAAAGGCATAGTCGAAGTCATCCCTTCGTTCGCTGCCGCTTTAATGAAACGCAGGAAGAAACATGCTCCGTGACCGAGTGACGCCTTTTGTTCACGCGAGTATAACGAAATCCTTTTGACGCGTCTAAGACTTCTGCAGTTATATCAACAATAGAAACCGCGAAGAATTTTCCGCATATCACAATGCTATCCCCAACGATAACGTGCTATGCCTCCACAGAAGGCTTCTTACAAAAAATGCGGTGCGGCATATTACAATGACAAACGCTTGACAGAGCTAATCGCTTTTGCTGAGTAAGTCGCTCCAAAACATAACCGATGAACCGGCGTCGAAGACAAGTTCTCGATCGCGTTTTACAGCAGCGGCTAATCTCTTGCGACGGTCTTCGTTAACAGAAAACTGAAAAAAAAAAAGAAGACTTATTCCAACTTTCCTGTGCCTTCCCGCGCAAATCACCGTGACAGCTCGTCGTTACACCGTTTCTTCTTCTTTGCACGACGACAAACAGCGCACGCACTAGCGGAAACACAGCAGCAGCTATGGTAGGCGCCGCGGCTTTTGCCTACTCCGCGAAACTAAACGCCCGACGACAGCGCCACCGCATCTTCGTGACGCATGTCCGGTGGAATAGGTCTATACAGACCATTGCACACCATAAATATAGATGTCGATCGCGGATGAACCATTGGAGCGAGCCTCGACGGCATGCATGGTCGGCGTCCACATTCAAGAGAATAGCATTAAACTAGCACAGGATACATCATAATGCAGGCTTGTCCCGTGCACGAGAAAAAATTGTTCGTTTTCAATATGGCTGCCCAGAAACAAGTAATTATTTTTATCTTACAGCAAACCGCGTAGCAGCAAAGGTATTCACCTATAAGCAGCATTTTTGCTACTGTATGTGATTTTCACGTTAGATGAACGTACGAGGATGATGACCAGCTTTTTTTCTTCATTATGGCACGTAATAGCCGCTGTAGTTGATTTTGCAGAAGCTTACGACAAAAATTGCATAGCGTTCTGGTAAGAACGGATGCAATGTGCTTTGTTTTCCGGGATATTGGCCAAACATCCCCGGTTTTGTTCACTGACATTACAGGAAATTAATTTGGTTTCCTTTTCTTATTCTAATTCTCGATGGTGTTTCCTTAATAAAATCGCGAACAAGGGACATTTTCTATTTGCTGTGTTCGTATCTGTTGGTATTTCACGAGCAACAGCTCCCGAACTTCAGCGAGCCCTTCTCACGGCAACAACTTATCATGCGAGCTGCATGAGCAACGCGGCACCATTGAGATCGCGTTTCGTGCTTTTCCAGTGAACGCGCTTCATGTTATAAAAAAGTAGAACTGAGGAAATTGTACACGTTAGACTTCAGCATATATATTTTAAGCACTAAAAGAAATGAAAAGTGATGTACTTGCAAGAAAAATATGATTATTGGCACCGTTGCAGTGATTACTTTTTTCAGTACCTAATTGAAACTTTGCGCGAGAGAACAGCTTAGAATACGCCTCACACTTGCCATTACTGAGATAATGATGCTAGTTATGTTTTGTATTTGGCTTTCATCATGGAAAGGAAAGCCCAACACTTGTTAACCGCCCAAGCACTTTGAGCGTAAAAGCACAGTTTTATTTCGCTTTATCCATTATCTGAAGACATGCGGCATGCATTCTGGGTTTCATGCAAGGATAGCCAATTGGGACAGTTAATAGGCTCCTACGAAAACATTTATGCAGAATTTGGAAGAGATAAGGATTTAACGCGAAGTATGCTTGAACGTGAAAAAAATGTTTAATGCTTTTTGAAAATGCAAGGAAATGGAATCTCTATATTCATGACCACAGTTTCCTTCGAGAATTCTGATGCACTGTATGACGTCAATGAGAGAAACCAGTTTCTAGGTATGACGTCAAGTTGGCACAAGGGAAAACTAGCAGCAATACCGTAGCCTCGAAAGAGGCATGTCATGAATATCCACCCACGCTTCCTCCGGCGAAACATTTCTCCAATTGCCCAGCTGCACGATACTCTCTATGAATAGTTTACCAGCTTACCCCTCGGGACCACGCAGAGAGCGTTGCCCTTTTTTCTTACTCTAATCATTTGCCAGTGTTGCGTGCCCTCAAGTAACTTCAGGCAATGGGAACATCATGGTTTGCCCTGGATTACAGGTCTTCTACTTCCAATATCTTGAACTGTCCGCCTTTCACGTAGCAGAATCAGTGACCGAGAGTGCTCGTTCAGGGAAGACAAGAGCGTGCTTTCCAAATCGTATACGTTTACCTGCACTCGAGCACAGGCCTATGCGATCCTCGAGACGGCCGTATGAGAAGAGGCACGCAAAGAACGAATGGAATGAAAGCACGCAACCTATACTAGTCAACGATTTTGCAAGACCTCCAATTTATTATCTATCTATGGGTGGTTCTCAGTTCGGTTGGGTCCTTCCGTCCTGTCATTTAGGAAAGAAACCAAATGAAAATCTTTGATCAGCTATCTAGTATATCTCGTAAGGATCGCTTGTGTGGCTTTCAACAAAAGTAAGTTAAGAACAATAGGTAGAGTACTACGCCTTCGCAGTACAAGATCGTGAATGTAGAAGCTCTTGAGCCTAGTGGCATGGACCTTTTCAATGATCCCTGTCATTTAATCCTTCAAAGAATAAATAAAACCATGTAAGTCTGTGGTTCCCTCATGAGACAATGTGCTTCACTTTTACCTATTAAGAACTATTTAGGCCCCAGTAGACGTCGTCAAAATCCCTGACATCACGGCGACTGGTGCCAAAATTTCAAGGTGGCGTCGCCACCTGCATTTTCTTCGTCGTTTTCTTGCTTACCAGGCGCCTTGTAGCGGTAGGCGTCAGGATTTCGGTATCGTGAAACAGGAATGCACTAAAAGGAGAAAAATTGTTTTTCTCTTCAGTGTCCCTTTAAATGTTCATGTGGTGCACCAAGCGAAGTTTCACCTACTACAGTATAGCTGGGTGTGGACACCGCCACGCATGGAAGGATGCAGTGGCTCTTAAAAATGTTTATGGAGCAGAGAGATGTACTGCAAGAACTTTTGATAGATAAGTGCACAGATTGGTCAACTACTAAGTGTAACCTTATTCACCTTTAGGTGGTCAAGTATCGGTAACAAAAACTGTGGAAACACATCGGTTTTCTTTTTTACTTTGGTAATGAAGAAGCTGTGCATGATGAGGTGTTTTGAGGACGTCAAATATTGTAGTTGTGTGTCGTGAATGATGACAGTGGTCATCATGGCGTGACTGAATGGATGGAAACACAGAAAAACGCAGACATATTGGGCTAACAAAAACTATCGATTGATTGTTCAATTTATTGATTGATTGAGTAATTGATTGCTGAGCAGTAAGATTAACATTGGCGATAACAATGCGTCTACGAAGAATTTGGGATCGTTGGTCTAAGACATGCGAATTTACTAAGAATTATATATCTGTCCATGCGAAATCCTCCAAGAGACTTCTCAGGCTATTTTTTTTTTGTTATGAATTAAGACATCTTCCAATAAGCAGTTTTGCTTGTAAACCTGCTCACTCGTTGTGCAGACGTGGGGAACGGACAAAACGAAAAATTATACAAGCACACGCTAGTTTTCATCGGTATATGCTTGAAACAACGATTCCACATTTATGGAACGCTACTAGCACGTAAAAACTTCAACTTTATTTCGTTGGAATGTTTACCATAATGAAGCACAGAGCAGGACCAGCGAGCTGAAAAATTTTCATGACGCTAAAACGGGCACTTAACTTCACTGCTTGTAATTAGCAAGCGGGCGAATCTCGTTGTGGCAACGATATATAATCAACATCATCAAAGACACTGCGTGAGCAAAGATGCGTAGGGAATCAAGACCTGCACAAGTACGCGGAAGTGCCCTGTAGGCACTTCGGCAAGCGCAGGGCTCAGGGTACGTGCATGTAATCATCTTTTTGCACGCTTCCAAACTAGGTCGAGCAGTGAAGGCTTCTTCATGCTTTCTTTTTTGAATGGATGAGGTTACTTGGTTTTCGGTTATTCGATTGCTAAAAGCGGAATTTGCATATGCTTGTGCGAAAGGCACTTTATGCAAATACGAAAACAAAGAAAGGATAGAAGCGAGAAATAAGGCGTAAACCGCTCGGACAAGCACCGTCACCCATTTCATTAAGCGTGTTTGCAAGAGGAAATAATTTACCATCGGGACAAATAAATACATGCAAATGTTGCGCATTTAGAAACCCGTTACTACAAGGTCTTCGACTGGAACAGAATACCCAAAAAAAGAAAAAGGTTGCTAACTAGAGAAGACACACGGCCAATATCAGAGAAAGACGCGTGCTTAGGCTACTGTGGTAGGGTTTGCTAACCTCTTTAGCTAATCGGTACTTTTTTTTCATTGTAGTTAGTTCATTCTGAACTTGTGAATCTAATGTGTGGCAAAATCACCATACTTTGCGAAACGGAAAGGACACGTTAAGAGAGCGGACTACAAACTGTGTTCTTTGTTTGAATGCCAGGAAGTTAATGTATTGACACGATTTTGAGACATCGTAAAATGTACGGTTTTTGTTACCTCGGAGTGCAGTGTTAACGCTTTTCTCACACCGAAGTCAGACAACATGTATAAAATATTTTCTTTGATTTTAAACTTCTCATCACTAAGCATCAGCAAGTCAGCCACACCGCAATGGGTATTATCCCGACGAGTCAACTCAGGTCCGCGGAACACTGCGTCCTGCTTGCAGCCTAAATCGCAGATATCGTTGTCGGGGTCACTTGACGACAATGTGCTCATCGTTGTTTAAATGCACTACGAGCAAATGACAGTTACTGTCTCCCCGTGACGTCACACTGCCACGACACGTCACTGAGAAGCCACCCACCCGATCCCGCAACCGAAAAGGTTATTTAGGTTAGGCAGTGGTATTAAAAACATATTCGACACATTCTCAAGCACCATGACACTTTTTTTAGGGTTCTTGACACAAGTGTTCTTGTTTCGAGCGACAATAAGAAATTAAAATTCGTGTCGGTACTCCTTTAACATAAGGCACAGGTAAACATGCACCACGTAGAGCCCTTTATTCTAATATGAAGGAGTGTTAACGTCATTACTACTTCCTTATCTTGTCAACCTGTACGCCAATGCTTGCTGCGTTTCACTTGATCACTTGATGCAAGAAACGGGTGGGTGTTTCAGACACTAAAAAAACAACAAAAAATATTGCTGGCGACTTAAGTCAGCTTAGTTAAATAGTATATAAAAAAGAAGACACAGTTTCGCCGCAAGGTCGAAGGAATAAACGCGATAGCAAGAAAGTAGAATGTCACACGATGATCGACAAGCAGCTCGATACTTGCAGCTTGCCCCTGAAGCCCAAATTACGACGCTCTAAAAGGATGCGCAGGTGTACACCGGACAAGAGTGAACTAAGAACTATCGCAGTTGTTACGCCTTTGTGTTTGAGCAGCGCGCTGCAAGCATCGACAACGCAGAAACCGGCGCTGTTGGATATTTCTTCTTCTTTTAAAGAGCGGCGGAATGACCCTTCTGCGTCTGCAGCCACGAGGTGGCGTCTGACGCAAGGTGCGGACGCTGTTCTTTCTTTTTTTCCTCGTTCCTAATAACGAGTTGGTGCAGAAAGGGGCCCCTTCTTCATGCGCTTCTCAACGACAGTTTTTCAAGCTGAAGAAAATGTAGGAGCGTTGCGTGTAAGAAAACATGATCATGCTCCTCCGAGATCTGCGTACCGTCAGCGGTAAATGGTGTTTATAAATAGCTTGCTGTTACTACGCCAACGCATGCATGGCTGAGTGGTATAACGCAGCGCACTGCGCAGCGAGGGGTCGCTGATTCGAAGCCCCGGTCGGGTTCCTTGGAATTATTTTCTTCTGATTTACATTTCCTAGTGTATTTTTATGTATATACACACATATACATATCCGGGCATGACGGCGACGGTGGCGGCGACGGCGTAATCAGCCGAGAGTGTCGATATAACTGCTATCGCAATAAAAATGAACAACATATCATGGCATGCGCCTTGTACATAATTTGAAAACTATGAAGAGGAACATTCTTGGTAAAATGAATACTGGCACATGGAGATTTGATTGTGACTACGTTGAAATGTAATCGTCAAAACAGGTCAGCTCCCTGTCTGCAGGGCTGCGCAATGATGTCTTGAACTTGTATCGCTATGCGATACAAGGTACTCGCACAACAAGTATTTCACATACAAATAGTAGCGCGATACTTCACCGTTGTATATTATCATGCTTCGATACATTCGCAAATTTGCAATTATTGATCTATATAATGAAGCAGTAAACGCCTATGTACAAATATGTTTGCTTAAAAATCTTTTTTGCTGGGAATTTCTTATTTTAATGAAATATGTGTTTGCATCCAAAAATTGCTGTATTTCTTGCTCAAGGTATATTAGTTCCATTCTGAAACAACTTGCATAAGATGTATCGCCGCTTAACATCACAGCGCCTCATAAGCTGCATCGCCAGTGGCTCTTGCTAGACGCTTTTATAATTGATGGGTGTCGCTGCTTTGTCGACACGCGGTATTTTTTTTTGTATTTCGCCGGAATCAGTAGTAAGCGAAAAAAAAAACAGTAATCCTTAAGGGGCCCTGCAACAATTTTTTGAGCATGGTCAGAAAAAGATGCCGATCGGTAGTCCAGGCTGCCGAGAACACGCGAGCCAAATAGTATAGCCCAGCACGTGGCCTGAAATTTACAATAAATTCTCAAATACGGCTAAAAATAGCTTTCTCTGCTCTCGACAAATGATTCTAGATACTCATCATTGCGTCACTGGTCAGTATTACGCCATTGGCTGATTTGAGCGTGGCGCGCTCGATAGTTACTGGGGCCGCCGCGGGAGGTAGCGACATGTCCGCGCGTGCACGCGCTATCGGACTGAAAAGCCGGGCGTTCGAAGAAAGAAAAAATGCTCAAGGTCAAGACGCGCTCGTGACGCACCTTCTTTCTCCGTGCCATCCCTCCCTGCTTAGCTTCCAGCGCTTTCGTCGGAACCAGAGAAGAGAGAAAGCAATTGCAGCGTGCGGCAAATCTTTGTAACTCCGCTCGTACTGGAGGTATAAAAATTTTCCCGGCGGTGAATTTATGAGGCATTAAGCTGCTTCAGTGAATTCATTCCATGGCTACATAAGGAAGGGTTTCAGGGTTCCTTTGATGGATAAAAAGTTAGAAACTGTATAATTGGACGTTTAGCAACCCCATATACAAGTTTCTCATTGGAAATTTTGCCCAGCTTCCTTTCCCAAAAAGTTAGTTAATTAAAAGTGTCCTAACTAGAAAATCTATCAGAACGCAGAAAAAGACTGACCTACTCCAGGCACAGGCAACATATATATATATATATATATATATATATATATATATATGTGTGTGTGTGTGTGTGTGTGTGTGTTTATGTGTAAACCTCCTTAGATTTATTTTTCCTTCCTACCTTTTCAGCCGCAGCTACATATTACAGAGAATAATTTTCTTTTTTTCATTGCAGTGCATAAATATCCTTCATTTTTTTTGTCTACGTGATATTAGCTGTAGTGTAATAAAAGTTTCTATCTGTAGCTAGCAGAAAACATCTTTACATCATTTTTTCTTATCGCGTATCTACTGTTGTATTCTCGCGCTGAAAATCATGTCATCACTCCGCTACAATTCACTCATTAGCTTCTGCTAATAAGCCCTATAGATACATGGTTTATTTTTATCAATGTTGTAAATTACTCTGTAAATAATCGAACTTATTATTGAAATGACAGACGGAACGTTTCATTTCTCCTTCTGTAAAGTGCCGAAACCTATACATGCCCATTATTCATGAAGCTGCCTAGCCTCTAGGTTGATGTACCAGCCAACCTGGGGGGCTAATGCCATTGTTTCCCTGAGAATTTGCATAGACACGCCGTTTATGGCAGATAAGAGGCCGTATGTGATACCAGCGCCAGGGGGGAAGAACAGCGCATAATGCATGGTGATGACGCAATAGCACATAAATGAACCTACTTAGGCCTAACACTTGGAGTAAAAGAAATGGTACTTCGCAGTTAAGGAATCTCAGGCTTAACGCTTGTTAATGTTCATGCAAGCTAGTGTGAAAGTCAACGAAAATAAATATTGTTATTGATTGTTACGCGCAGAGTTGCAGTATTTACAGCATATTTAGAACACGTAAGAGGTGTAAGCGTTGACGCACTATGACAAGTGCAACACCCTCGATTTTCGCCCGTGACACCTCATCTTCTTCGGCTAGTAGCGTCCTCTATTCCACAGTGGCACAAACACCTATGTGACAATATTAATGACCCTAATGGAGCGTCTTGTCCCATTGTACTCAGAAAAAAAAAACGGCATGGCACAGCGCAATGTACGCTGCCTTGAAAATGCGCGAGAGCGCCTCTAGAAAAGCTTTTACAATTGACTTCAACGTAGACATAGGCTAATTATAATGTAAGAGATCGCTGTTCCCGGCAAAAATAACTAATCGAGATGAGTATTGTTGAGTTGACCTCTACTAAAATGAGCCTAGATGTCGAGGCTTCTCAAGGAAACCTGTAACGCAAAGGCACACGTCGAGCACTATATGTCCTGGGAAGGCCGTGAGGGCGCCATGAGCGTGGCATGTGAATCATGTTGTACATGACGTGCATTTCATTATTTTCATTTTAATTCATTTATCTTCGTAACACAGTCACGTCATACAATACCGAATTTGGCCTATATCAAGCTAGCGAAAAGGCCGCGATCGTGCCATGATCGTGGCATGCAAGTAGTGTTCCACATGAGATGTCACGATTTCCATTTTACCACTTGTCATTTGTGATCGTCATACAGTCATGTCCCGCTATACCTAATTTGATGTACATCAAGCTAATGAAACGACCGCGAGCGTGCCGTGAGCGTGGCATGCAAGTCATGTTACACATGACATGTCATGATTTCCGTATTACCACTTGTCATTTATGTTCGTTGTAGTCACGTCAGGCAATACGCAATTTGGTGTATATCAAGCTAGAAAAATAGCCTTCAGCGCACCATGAGCGGGCATGTCAATCAGGTTGTACATGACAAACACGTCATGTTTTTCATATAACCACCTGCCATTTGTGTTCGTCATGCAGAAATGTGTCATCATACTAATTTTTGGATATATCAAGTTAAGGAAACGGCCGCAGGAGCACCACGGCCATGGCGTGTAAACCGTACAGTTCATGACAATTTAGTCATGATTTTCATTATATGACCAGTCATTCATGTTCGTCACACAGTTATGTTGTTTAGTACCAAGTTTGGTTTAAAACTCATTAACGATACGGTCGGGAGAGCACATAGCCGTAGGCAGCAAGATAGATAGATAGATAGATAGATAGATAGATAGATAGATAGATAGATAGATAGATAGATAGATAGATAGATAGATAGATAGATAGATAGATAGATAGATAGATAGATAGATAGATAGATAGATAGATAGATAGATAGATAGATACGCGGAAAGTCGCCGAAGTTCGCTGAGAAATGCTTCGCAGTTAAATGTATGCGAAGAAAGTGAATTCTACGGAAAGACCACTTGCCGCCGGCAGGGAGTCCGAACGTGCAACTTTCGGATTACGTTGTATTTTGGTCCGCTTCACTTTCCTGACATTTGTATCACACTTACTGCAATGCACTTAAAACAATACAAATAACGTCCCCAATACCTACCTCGGTTTCATTATCTGCTAGTTTTCGTTCAGGTTGTGTGAAACAAATTGACGAACCCTCAAAATTTCCTTGCTTTTCATTCGTTAGTTGGGTAAGACCTGTTTTTCTTTACAAAACTTGAAAAGTATTTTCAGCTAGATCTACGAATTCCACGCCACTTTAGAGACTATGTCTATTCCTGTGCTGACGCTTCTTCGTTCATCAGCCCCCATTCAATGTAAGTGATTGCAAACATGGCAAACGAAACTTCAGAACTCTTTGCCATTCTTCTGCGAAGCTTGTTTTTTTTTCCTGCAGATAAACCGCCGAGGTTGTCGCACAGTTGGCCATCGCCAAATGACAAGACTTAAAAACTTCCCACCCAAGCATTTCATTTGCACTTCAGTGAAGCTCCCCACGATGACTGCGTCCGTAAACCTGTACAGCACGACCTGTACTATACTCCACATCTTTAAATAAAGTGTTTTCTAGCGTTCCCTAATTAACGATTGCTCCAACTTAACATTTATTCTTCTGTTTGTTAAATCCTTATTGTAGGCAACCGACGTCATCAGTCTCCCTAAACGCTCGCAACTTAAGGTAATGATGGAAGGGTGGGCTGAATTATAAAATTGCATGCTTCCTTCTCTTTATAGAGCAGCCTATCTTGCTGTCCTACGCTAATTTGTCTGTCACGTGGAAGCACGAAGTCTGGGGCTTTGAAGTGCATGCAAAACACGCGAGTGGGTTCAACCAAGCAAGCGAAGATGTAAAGGAATTACGGTTACCCGTGCAGCATAAGGATAATCCGAGCATCGTTTCCGTACATGCACTCGCGCTTATCCAGTATGGACGCTTGACCAGGGTGCTGTAAAAAGAAATTCAAGGACACTTTGTAGATTCCGAAGTGTGTTCGGGGAAAGCTTTTGGCCATTCGACTCTCTATGCCATGTCTATTTTCTTTTACACTCTCAGTGGTATGGCACACAAACAGAATATGTGCGTGTTTTCTTTTTTTAAATTTTTTACCGCGAATCGCAGCGAGACGCGAGGCTAATCTTCCTCCGTTCGCATGCGTTCGTATTTTCTCTCGCTTTGCGCAACGTGCTAACGCCATCCGCGTTCCAGCGCTTAAGGGGGGGATGGAGGGCAAAATCGACTGAAAATGCGATTTTTCAATTTTCATAGAATGATATTCTAGCCTTACTGACAAGTGCTTCTACAAAGTGGCACGTTTTTTACGTGGAGCGGAAAGCATATAAAAATGGTCCCAAACGCGCCTGATCCTGTGAGTGCACCGCAGCAACTCGAACTTCAAATGGCCTTTTCTCCAAACACTACTTTTCGTCAGAAAAGGAACATTTTCTCTGTAACCACTGCAGCTATCAAGTGCAAACTCTTGTGACTTCTTTCTGAAAAACATGCGCCCTTTCTGAAGCAAAAGAATGGTGTTGCCACCAGGATTGTATTATTTAGAAAAGTTGTTTTTTAAGAAAAAAGCCCTAAAACTTTTAATAATCAAACATCTTAATTTTTAACTGAAGAATGGTCATGTCTACAAATATTATTTTGGTTCAGAAGGATACCCTGGGCACATGTAATAACCAGAAGAGATTTCATTATTTTACATGCAAAATCTTTTCCCCAAATGTTCCTTAAAAAAAATGAAAAGTAGTAAAATGATTTATTTTTTATTATTTTCAGAATGCCTTTGTATTTTCTAGCCAAATTCACAAAACGTCTAGTACAATCTCCATTCAAGCCGCTTGCTAAATTTCGCACAGTTTGCTTTAAAAACAACAGAGCGATGGGCAGTAGTATTTGAACACCTGACTTTGCTATCCATCCCCCCTTAAATTGACGGACCATTTGTAAATTCCAAAGTGTGTTCCGCGAACGCCTGTGTCCATTGAGACCGCGTTGGTCAGAATGATTGTAAACGCTGGGCACAGCGACGCTACGCAAGCAAAGCGTGAGCGCTGTTGAGTCCGACGCGACTGGCGTCCGTTTGCGCACCCTGGCGGCCACCTGGCTCCGTGCCAGGGCTCAGATGGACGGACGGACGGATTGGCATGGGCGGAAGGACGGACGGAGGGACGGACGGGCGGATGGACGAACGGATGGATGGACGGACGGACGGACGGACGGACGGACGGACGTGAGCATTAGACATTAAAGGCTTTCACCTTAAAAATTAAGGGCACGGCACATGGCCTATAGGCAACATGTATAACTCGGCATTACTGTTTATGCAGATGTTGTCGTGCATTATAGGAGCGACGACTGCGAACGGCACAATCTGACTACCTTTCCACGGGGTTCATCAGGAAACTGTGAGCAACACGTGGATGGATCGACCATCATTGGTGTCAACTAGCGGCACAAATTGGCTGCCTTTCAACGGGACTTATCAGGACACCTGTGAGCAATGCCTGGGTGGCTCGACTATCATCAGTGACGTCATCTGCACCTCGGCTAGAAAAGGAGCAGCACATCCAAGGAACCCTCTGAGGGCACGGCACATGGCCTATAGGCAACATGTCTAACTCGGCATTACTGTTTATGCAGGTTAGTTACCTCTCTACTGCTGCATGTTATCGAAGTGACAATCGATTTTTGTTAGTATTGCCGTGCCCTCATGTTGGTATTGCTTGTGTTATTGATTGCTGGTCTGCAGTGTTGATGCTTTTGACGTCAGGTGATGTTGAGGAAAACCCGGGGCCAAAGACAGCTGATATGCGGGAGAAAATCCTAGAAAAACAGATAGCCTCCGAGACTAAAATAGATGCTATGAGGAAGGAAATATCCGATTGAAATATTAAAACTGAAAAGTTGACTGGCTATCTGAAAGTTATTGAGGAAATGGGTGAGCGTATTGGTAGTCTGGAAACGATAGTTCGGCAACAAGAACAAGTTAATTGACTATGAAAAGAGGAGTAGACGTAATAATCTACTTGTTTTTGGCCTGCCTGGAGCTTCTGGTGAAACAGAGTTGGACCTAACGGAAGCTGTTGTTGGTAACCTGTTTGAAGCGAAATTGGGTGTTAAAGTCAAATCAATAGACCGAATGGACAGCTTGCAAAATAGTTACGGCGCATGCGCGAGCAAGTTTATTTTCCACCAGATAACCTCGACCACAGACTGGCACGCAAACAATTTTTTCCATTCACCGTTTTGTCGTACCCGCGTGCCTTCAGTAAAAGCACAGTGAGCCTGGAAAGCAGTCTGTGCACGAGAGTTTTTGGTTGGAAAACAACCTTGCAGGAAAGCCGCCTTGCAGATTTTTGCAAATGGTCAATTCACCGGCTCGGCAAGCAAAAGCCAAACAGCTCAAGACCAGTCATCATGAATATTTATGATCACCGCGAAAAGGATAGTGTGCCAAAAAAGCTGTGGAAAGTTGAAAGGGACTGCCATTAGCATCGGCAACAATTACGCCAAGGAAACTGTCGATGTTAGAAAAAAGTTGTGGCAAAGTTGTGAATCAGAAAGGGCAAACGGAGCAAAAGTGAAGCTGATTCACGATAAGCTTAAAGTGAACGGCGAGCTGTATGAATGGGATCAGAAACGAAAACATTCGTTGTGAATGCAAGCATCAAAAAGACAAAAGGGAACGTAACCACGGCTCTATAGCTTACGCTCGTCACAGCTCGAGTGTACCTGAATTGACAGATAAACATGGCAGAAAACCATCTGAGACAACGCGATCATAGCTCAGAATTCTTTCACTGAATTCGCGAAGCATTGTAAATAAAGTAGCAGATTTAGAATTCTTGTTGATTTCATACGGTCCTCATGTCGTGGTCTTAACGGAGACATGGCTGAATAATGCTATAACAGATAACTGCATCTTACCACCGGGATACAGAATTTTTCGATGGGACAGGGATACCCGAGGCGGTGGTGTGGCAGTCATAATTAAAAACACCATAGCGGCAACAAAAGTAGATTGCCACTTGCCAGAAACAGTATGGTGCAGGGTTAACTATGCTAATTACACGTATCTTATCGGAAACGTCTACAGACCACCTGGAAGTACACCCGAGTTTCTAGAGGAATTAAATACGTTTTTGTGTGATCATATAAATGAAAACACAAAGCTTATATTGGCTGGTGACCTTTAATTTACCGCATATAAATTGGGTAAGCTTTTCAACTGGTCATGTCGAAACTTGTAGTGCTGATAGGTTATTAGAGCTAATGTTCTCTCATAACCTCACACAAATTGTAAAAGATTATACAAGAATTACCCCTACGTCACGGTCACTTTAAGACTTGGTTTTCATATCAAGGTAAAGTCGATGATTATGCCGTATCAGTTGAGGACGGTATATCAGACCACAGAATGGTTGCGATTGACGTGTTTTTTGATACCACTGTTCGAGCAAAGCGTCGTGTGAATGCACATGTTAAAGACTACAGTCGTGCTCATGATACGACAATCCTTGGAGTTTTTAGAAACGGCGCTTGGCGAATTTGAGATCGCATCGAAACTAGAGTCCGTTGAACAGCTCTGGAAACATTTTAAAGAAATTGTTAGGTACTGTTAAGATAACTTCGTACCCACTCGCGTTTCCGTTATTACCGAAACAATTCATGACGTGTTTTGCTGTAGATGCCTGTATGCAAATCGATGTTATATGCATCGATTTTTCAAAAGCTTTCGACAGAGTTTCACACCGTAAACTGCTTTTCAAGCTTCGCAAATGTCGGTATTTGCGAGAATGTTCTCAATTGGATCGGAGCTTATCTGAGCAATCGCCAACAAGCAGTTAGAGTGGACGATGCTATGTCGGAAAATCGAGAGGTGTATTCGGGAGTGCCTCAAGGGATCTGTATTGGGGCCACTACTTTTCCTTTTGTACATAGATGACATTTCAGCAGTTGTCCAATCACCTGTAAAAATTAAGCTATTTGCAGATGACTGCCTAATTTATTGCCCGGTTTCATGCAGAGAAGATCAACTTAAAATCAATCAGTGCCTACAAGCTTTCAGCTCATGGTGTTCTAAATGGGGTATGGAAATTAACTGTAAAAAGTCCACTTACACACACATAACAAAGAAAAAGGACACGCTTACGTTTGCGTATAACATTGGGGATAAAATACTGGTGAAAGTATCTAGTTTTAAGTACTTGGGCGTAACTATAACAGATAAATTGAGCTGGCGCCCCCATGTCGAAAACGTTTGTCAGTCAGCATATCAAAAGTTGTGCTTCCTGCGAAGGAAATTAGGTCGAGCAACGAAAGGTGTCAAATTGCTTGCCTACAAGACGTATATCCGCCCGAGATTGGAATATGCTAGCGTTGTGTGGAGCCCACATCAAAAGGTATTAAAACAAAAGTTAGAACGAATTCAGAGATTGTCAGCTCGCTTTATCTGCTCTAAATACCGAAGAAGGGATTCGGTAACTGAAATGTTAACAGTTTGTCAATTAGAATCACTGGAATTAAGGAGGCAGAAACAGAGATTGAAACTGCTTTTCCAGATACTTCATGCAGATGTGAAAGTAAACAAATATGATTATCTGACACTGCTTCTCAAAAGGTTTCCTAGAACACCACGCACTATATTCATACAACAAGCACTGGCTCGAACAGATTTATTCCGCTTTTCCTTCTTCCCTGATACTATTAAAATGTGGAATACATTACCGATTGATGTGGTGCAACAAAATACTCTAAGTAATTTCGAGGTTAGTCTGGATGCGCATTTTTCTTAAACTGTATAGCTTATTAGTGTTTTTGTGTTACTGTGTTTCCTTGCAAATGTTAACTAAATCATGAATGTTATGCTGCAAGTGCTGTGAGTTAGAAATGTATGTAACTGTTTCCCTATACAAGTCTGCTATATATTACAAATGTTGTTTTGCAAATGCTCTTTATATGTATGTTCTTGTACTACTCAGTTCTTACCCTCCCTGTAATGACCCTCATGTGAGGGTTAGCAGTATGACTAAATAAAATAAAAGGCAGCTTCGTACAAGTGGTGCCGAGCCTGAAGGAAGTGCGGAGTTGGGCAGCCTCCTTTGTTTCTATTCGGTTGTCTCTTTCTTTCCTCTTCTCTTTCTTTCTTGTTTTCTTTTCGAGTTTTTTTGTTTTCTTTTTTTTTTGCGGTTTGTTTCGGTTTATTTCTATTTTTTTTCCTTTTATTTCGTTCCTTCCTTCTTATTTTTCAATTTTTATGCGTGGTTTTCCTTCATTACGCCAAGCGACGACAGGATACGACAGTCCGGGCGTCTAAAGAGCTCCGCACTTAATATCATCATCAAGGCTCTTGAAGAACAAGAGGAAGAAGACTTCTCTTTGGCGTGAGCGCCCGCTCAGTGTGATACACTTGGCTATGCTATATGGAGTTCTGCTTGCGTAATATCATCATCAAGGCGTTCGAACAACAAGAGGAAGAAGACCTCTGTGGCGCGAGCGCGCGCTCATTATGCTACATATGGCTATGCTATATATGGTTTCGCCTGCATTACGCAAAGCGACAACGACAGCATACGATCACAGCATACGACAGCCCGGCCTCCTAAAGTGCTCCGCACTAAGTATTTGCAGCTTGCGCATGTCGCACAGTTATCTGTTTTTCTATGCCCAGTCCGTCTTGGACATTTACACCGAATATGCCTTCAGCAACCACAAACTATAAATCCTAAACTATTGCGCAACTGAAGGTACACGTGCACGCATCTCAATATTTTCAAACTTTTAGCATTTCTAAGATAGCACTGATACTATCTACGGCACGCCGATAAGGAAGAGGGTGGGGAATAGGGGTCTAATTTAAAAATAAGCAAACAGTAATACCTCACTATGGGCTACGTTATTAGAACTAAGTAAGAGGGTGGGTAATAGGGGTCTCATTTAAAAATAAGCGAACAGTAATACCTAACTATGGGCTACGTTATTACAACTAGGTTTTTTGAGACCTACCATGCCTGATATGATGTAACATGACTCACTTTTTTTTCTCGCAATATGCTAGTTGTGCGCATAAGCGCGATCCATTTCAACAATTTTGCGCAATTTTTGTTCATTTACATTGCGACAATGGCCACAGAACGCGCTACTACAGTTTCCAGCCCCGACTTCCCATGGGCACAACTGAAACAGGTGTATTAGTAGTAACATGAATACCTATGAGATAGTTGAGGATGAGTATGGTGACTCTAGTAGAGCTTTCGATCAACGCTGAAATTTTTATTTGCGCAATGAAACGCGTTGAAACGACAGATTTATTGAAGGCAATCACCTTAAAGCGTCCCTCCTTCTGTGCTGACCGCGATGTAGCTAATTTCCTGAAACATTAAGAGAAACAAACTTTATGGGACAACAGCGCCGGCTCTATTCATGTATTGCGCCTGAGGCTGAAAGCTACTAAAGAATACTGTCACGTGGTCGTGACGTCGACGAAGGCAGCAGGCGACGTGTCCAATATGAAACTGTTTATTAGGCCGAACTTGTGGCCGGTAAACGGAAAGTAAGATTACAGCAATACACGCTGGCACTGACAGCGGCGAACGGAGCGTCGGCCGTCGATCAACTGACGAGCGGTGAAGCGCGCCGGCATTTATAAGCGTGGCATCGAATATTCCAGCCTTATCGCTGGTTGTCGCGCAAGCTCTGGAATAAGCTCGAGTGTTCGCGCTTCGCGCGCAATCTTAACAAAATGATCTATAACAATCGCGAAGCTTCTCGAACAAAGAGGCGCGGTTTGCGATGAGCGTTGCTCACAGTCTTTGTGGGCGAAAACCGAATACAGCAACTGTGAAAATTAGAAACGCGCGTGGCAATACATGCCGCTCTTATGTAGACCTCACTGCACCCTTCGGCAACGTACGTACAATGCGCCTTGTCTTCCATTATAAACTCACATTTTAATATCGCTTGGAGGCAGCGCAGTGTAAGTAGCATATCATATCATCCCACGATCTTGCTTAATGAACTGTAAGTTCAGAGGTACGATGGAAGCTTCAAGCGATGACAAATCATTGGAACACGGGGTGTCACTGGCTCCAGCGCCGCCTCGTGTTTGAAAGATTTTTATAGCGAAAGCTACACTGGCCGTATTCTCGCTGTTTCGCTGTGGTTGGTGGCCGTACTGTGAGCTGAGCCGTTGCCTAGCAACCGGCGCAGCTGGCAGCGCCACTCGCCAGGCCATCTGGCATGACGTCAAAGAAGGAGCCCGTGAAACCTCGTTGCAACAACACTGGAGGAGCCGGCATTGCATTGTGTATATAGAAGGGGTGGCCCGGGAGGATTCGTCGGCAGATATAAAAAGTGAGTCGAAGACACTGAAAGAAGCCATGCTTCGTCGTTGTAACGCCCCCAAGAGGAGGCAGCGAGCCGGGGAAACGGAGGCAGAACGAGCCGCACGCCTTGAGAAGCGTAACCGTACAGAAAACCAAGCTAAACAAAAATTGAAGGACCCTTTGTAAATTCCAAAGTGTGTTCCGTGAACGCCTGTGTCCAGTGAGACGGCGTCGGTCAGAATGATTGCAAGCGCTGGGCACAGCGACGCTACGCAAGCAAAGCGCGAGTGCTGTGAAATCCGACGCGACCGGCGTCCGTTTGCGCACCCCGTCGGCCACCTGGCTCCGTGTCCAGCGCTCGGACGAACGGACGGGCACGGACGTACGGACGGACACGGACGGACAGGGACGGATGGACGGACGGACGGACGGACATGGACGGACCGACGGACGGACGGATGGATGGACGGACGGACGGACGGACGGTCAGACACGGGCGGATGGACGGACGGACGTGAGCATTAGACATTAAAGGCTTTCGCCTTAATAAGATTAACCGTACTTCTTGCTACGCCCACCAAGGCGTAACTGAGTTAAGCTACAACAAATTTTTAGCACCATGTTGCCTGACACGCATGTACTTTGTGGTGGTACACATTAATGGTACAACACATCAATGTAGGAAAGCACGGTGGAGCCGGCCTGCTGAAGTATACGCCTCAGCAATGCCACATTGTGGCGGTGGCGTTGTGGTCTTTCAATGAGTCTCCTACTCGATTACTCGTCGACTGTAATACTGAGATTGTTTCCTGCCGAACTTTTGTGTTTCCTGTCTTTTACCAGGGCTGCTCTATGTATTGGTGCGATATTGTGTTCTTTTCTTTGCAACAGAGTCATGTATTCTTATTTTTGCTGTAACAATTCATTTGATGTTTTCTTTTGTCACTCCTGCTTGGACCAGAATGTTGGTCCGCAGTATGTTTAAATAAATAAATAAATAAATAAATAAATAAATAAATATTGTAAGCGTCAAGCAATGGTACTTTCTTTCATTATAGGAACATTTTCCCCGATTGTTGAAAACTTGTAGCTTTCGCTATTAAGAGCGAAGCTCTTACAGCTCGAGGTAAAGTGTCAGGTTCCCGCAAAAAAACCATCCGCGCAATTGCTTATCAGCCGCGCCCGCCGACGCAGACCATTCGCGCAGCCGCCGCGCCGTGTTTGCCCGCCACACGAGTCAAGTAGGAGTGACCAAAGGCTCCCGCTTCTACCGGGGCTGCTACAGCTAGCTTTGCACGTTAGTTCTGGCTCTGCAATTTCGACATTCTTGCATGATCTGTAACAGCCTGTGGTTCGACTGTACTTTGCCTACGCCAAGGAAAGACCTAGCATCAGCCAAAGCCACGTTAAGCCACTCCCGATGAACGAGCTTCACTATTTTTTAAGCTTTACGCGGCTAGTGTTAACTTATCCTTTTCTTGCTATTTTTCTTCGCAATCTAGGACCACGCTGCCAACGTCGCAATCGTCCATGCTGTATGAAAAATCACGATAACACATGCGTTTTATGACGTAAAGGAGTTGCGATCGCCAACTTAAGCTCATAAGCTTAGATTTAACTGTCTAACCTTCATTAAAAGATCAACAGTGTGCAAGGAGTGCTGTTTATAGCGTTGATGGCACCGGTGAGGGCGGCAATCGCAACTCCCGCACATGTGCACAGGCTGGGCACTTATTTACTTATTGCGTTTGGGCACTTCACAATGCACGTCTTTATAGTGTGCAGGAATATTCGTGCCATGTTGTGTGTTCAGCATTGACGACATTTACTATCATTGCTTTTTTTCTAGTAATTAGTGCCTGCTACCTAAATATATCACTCTATTTCATTACACAGAAAATTATGTATTGTCTTCGTGTAGCCGTTTATTTTATATCCCTGACTACAGTCGTGACCATTTCTCTTATAAGGCAAAGCGCTTCCGTGCGTGCGTGTGTGTGTGTGTGTGTGGGGGGGGGGGGGGGGTATGCGTCTATATATTTAAAGTGGCGGCTATATTTTTAAAGAAGTGCGACGTTAGTGTTCATGACCTGCTCTTTCTGCTTTTTCATACTCACTAAAGTTTTCGGCCGCATTACCGGTGAGCGAGAGCTGAACGAATGCAGAGGCGAGGCACGCGAGTGAGCGCTTATCACATTCCGAAACAAATGACGAAGCAGCGTCCGCGAGCCCAGGAAGCTTCCGACAGCTCGGTAAAGACAACCTACGTCGACGCCGGTTTAGAGCAACTGATAAATGGCAGCATGCTATACAGAGCATAAAAGCAAGAAATATCTTCGCCGCGCGACGGATGCGACCACAGTTCAGAGCAGAGGACAATTTCACTTAAAATTAGAAGTATGTATCCTATAAAATAGCAGCAAAGCTGCCCAATTTAACTACAGTGAGTTATCATAGCAAAATAGTACAAAAAATGTATAGCAGAATCACTGTCGCAACAGAGGCTTTGTGTGTATTATTGCTTTTGAATATTCATTGCGATGAACTTCTCAAAATATTCGCTTAGTTAGCTACTGTATCTTTGCTTAGTGACCGAAGGATTCGGTGGCAACAACTAGATTGACACATCGCGCATTATCAGTTCAAGCCAGAAAAAGGACGCTGATGCCGCATTTCTCTATTTTATCGGGTCAATGTAATATCAGGCTTGTGCGAACAAGGACGTTTTGTGATCTTCCACACTCTTTATTACTCATCGGTTGATCGTAGACGTCGAGCGAATGCTGCTAGTTAGACCATTTCTTGTTCTTGCTCTCGCTCGAGCTCGCGGTGCGTGGAGGTGCGTGCGTAGGCGCCACTTCTTTATCGTCGACTAAAACACGGAAGCATCCCCATAGGGCCAGTGTGTGACAGAGTTCTTCAAATATAGCAGTTGCGAAACTGAGTTCCGAAACCCGAACTTATCTTTGGCCGATTCTGCGAGGACCTGCAGATTGTCGCTCTATCTGGGAGCAGCAATACAAAACACGAACACTCTGTGTGTTCATGTTTTGCTGCTGTATGCGCTACCACGTTGTTCAGTAGAATGCGGCGGCGCTCACGGCTCTGCGCAACGCAAAACACAAGATGTGGCGTTTATTAATTTATCTTTCATGAATTAATGACGCCAAGACCAGCGGAACGCCACGATGTAGGCCAATAACGAGTTTGGGTTTTGATACATGGGATCTATGAGGTGTTTCGCAACTCCCTGATTGAAGAACTCTCGGTCTGCGAGGCCGCGATCTACAGGACGCGGTCTCCGCGCCATGGCGTTGCCGGAGCAAGTCGCAGGGCCACGTCTGGAAGAAACTGTAATTGCTGCATCGGCGAAGAGAGCGCGCTTCGTCTGCGAAAGTGGTTTGTCGTCGGCGGATGTGACGTTGGCGTCGAGGAAGGCAGCATTGATGCGGTTGGTCGAAAGCTTTGCGTCTTTGCGTCCATCCATTGTGAGGACGAAGTACTTGGGGCAGCGCGTGATAACATTGCAAGGTCCGTCGTAAGGTGGCCATAACGCTGCTGGCACTGTGTAGAGCCGCACGGAGGGCTAACGTGACAAGCAGGCGCCGAGTTCTAGCGCCTCACGGACGGCGTGTCAAAGCCTTTCAGATTCTTCCGCGGATCCTGATTAAGTCTTATTTATACGCGGTTTTGCGCCATGGCTGACTACAACACCGCTATAAATTTAAACCTTCTATGAAAGGAGACCACTTACCAAACACTGAACGGAACCATCGCTCCTCTACGATTTAAACAGACACCCTGAGCCATAGTTGGTAAAAGCGCAGGTGGAACACTACACTGTTAAAAATCTGGACCCCTGTTTACGTAAAAAAGCTGAAGGTAAAAAGGTGCCGATCACTTTTCCTTTTCCAAATTATAACAATTTTCTTAAACGGAGTCTCTTTAAGGATGTCGTGCGTAATGTCCTTTGAGAAACGTTGTACGTAATGCCTCCGTAGGAATGTCATACGTATTGTCTCCTAGAAATGTTGTACGTAAGGCCTCCGTCGGAATGTCATACGTATTGTCTCCTAGAAATGTTGTACGTAACGCCACCTTTGGAATGGCGTACGTAATGTCTCCTAGAAATGTTATACGTAATGACACCTTAGGAATGTGTTACGTAATACGGAAATCAGAGCTAGTTCGTAATGCATTGTAAAGTAGCGCAAGAACAAGGACACAAGCGCGATGACGACACAGGCGCTATTGTAGCGCTTGTGTTGTCTCGCTTGTGTCCGTGTGTTTTTGTGCTATTTTACACTGTGTTACATGTCTCTTTGAAGATGTTGTATGTAACGTCTCCTAAGAATTTTGTATGTAATGAGGAATATGGTATGTGCCAAATAGTGCATTTTGTAGCTTTACAGTGACAAATGTGCACCCCTTGACACTACACTGTACCTAAAAAAGTTCTAATAATCAGTGCTGCATGGGGAAGGAAGTTACGGTGCTTTACACGCAGCTACCGCTTGGTTATGTACTGATGCCAGCGGCAGCTGCTACTTGCGGTGAAGTTGTTAGAAAGAGGACAAATGCATTATGCAGTGATGGTGACTAAAATTTACACTGGATGTTTAACACAACAGTCATGAGAAAGGACATGCGTGTACACATTTCCCCCGTTAAAACGTCTGTGAGGCTACAAGTGTCGTTATATTTGGTCTGTTATTTTCACTGAAGTTTTCTGGCACCACATACAAAAATTGTATGTGGTTTCACTTCATGAAGTCGTGGGTCTGACAAAATATCAGGATGAAACTGGTGAAAACACTGTTGGATGCCAATTACAAAGAGTCTGGCAATTCAAAGATATATTCCTGTTCAGCTCAATAAATGAATTGGCCGACCAAATATAAAAACGTTTCAACAGGGGCAATGTGTAAATTTGAGCATTTGACGAAATCTCGTCTTGTCGGGATGTAATGGCAATGTAGAAAGAAAAATAATGGGCACCAACCAAAAGGTTGTCAAAAATAAAATGACGTTTTGGGTGAACAAGGCTTCCATGTGGAAGCCGAGACGTCATTTTATTCTTGACAACACCTTTTTTGGTTGGCACCCATTATTTTTCTTTCTAGTCCACCAGGGGCAATGTGTACATGCATGTCTTTTCACAACTATTGTGTTAACATCCAGTGGAAATTTCCATCGCCATCATTGCGTGATGTCTAACAACTTTTTCGCAGCAAGGTAGAAGCTTCCGCTGGCATCAGTCAATAACCATTGTGGTAGCTGCATGTAAAGCACCATAACCTTCTTCATCACACACCTATTATTACAGCTTTTTGTGTACAGTGTGGTGTCAAGTTGATCACAATGGTGACTGTAAAGCAACAAAATGAACTAGTTGGCACACAGATTTTTCTGCAAAGGTTGTAGCATTCACTGTGCTTCCTACAAAGTGTGAAACAGTATATAGGTGTGGTGGGAAGCAAGTATACATACTACTTCTTGCCAAGTAAATAGTGAACATCCCGCTGCTCTGAACGCACAACGATGAGGTTTATTCCTCCAAACCATACTAATAAAACTCTTCGCACCATGGCTCATCTGAAAAGAGAAGAAACAAAAAAGATCAAAACACTTGAACCAAAAAGAAAGAAAGCAATTTTTGCCAAAATTGAATTTTGCATCTACCTTGTAAAAACAAACGAGCCACACAGCAGAAGGATTAAAATTTTGATGCATCCGCAGCATGCCCAAACTCATAAAAGGAAAGGGCCCTAAAAACCCCCTGTACAAGTGAAATGTAATGTCCACATAAATAAAATCCAAATGACTTCTGTGCAGGTGACATTAAAGAGACACCAAGGGGAGACGAGACATTAAGTTCAGCTGAAATGCTTGATTATCATACTGAGATCAGACATAAGTAACTGCTCCAGCAAAGGGTGATCTTGAAAGCTTGAAAGCAACGTAAAAGTGAAAATACGATTTTGCACACTAACTGTTGGCCACGTGCAATGGCCATGAACAGATTCAAACAGAGACTGGCGTAGAAGGAGTGTTAGTTATTATCAAAAGGGCCAAATTAAAAGGGGTTAAGGAGGAGATAAAAACACATTCTGTGACATTTAACCTTTCTGCTCAAGACAAGGCACATGTAACATGAAATAAGCAAGTCAAAACATAAGCAATGAGTCATTGCTAAGTGCACATGGTTTCCGCTCCCACGACATGCCAAGGACAGCGTTGCGAATCGACCTTCACTGATGTTTTCACAAGTTAACTCAAAATGCACGATGAGAGAGTGTCATAGACGGCATCATAAGCTCAAGGCAAGCATGTCGATGCTACCCAACTTTTCTCTTGCAGCATACTGTGTAGCACATTATTAAACATAACACATTCCATTCGGAGTTCATAAGCCATGCACGCCCCTGCTCGTCAGGCTCGAGAAACTCAATGCCTGACAATGGAATCAATGTTGCAGAGGCTCCTGTTTTTATTGATGAGGACTTGGCTTTGCAATGCACTGACTTATTCCAAGTACTGTTGCAGTATACAGCAAAGCTAGCTACACAACCTCCCAAGAGCATTTTGCATTCTGTGACACTCACACTGACATGCTGTCTAGCTTCCAAAGCGATAGTTTCATTGTCATGTTCAGTTAGGTATACCTTGTATAGAACCAAGCACTAGATCAAAATGACCACTAACAAAATAAACTACATGTCCTACTTATTCTCGCTCGTGGCTGGGTCATTCCACGCCAAACGTCCCAGCCATTTTGGCGACCATCTCAAATGTATTCGAAAAAAGTCATGCTGATTTGCTGCATTGATAACATTGAATTGCTGGAATATTACAGTGAGAAAAAATATTTTGGTCACGTGGGCGCCTTCCGAATTTCACAGAATGTTGTCTGGGCGTTGTTTGTGAGAAAATTTATTCTAAGAGTGTCGTTTGTTGTTTTTACACCAAATTTGGTTCACATATTAAGAAAAAAGCGTTTGTGTAAGGTGTTTGAAGCTGAATATTATTAGTGCTTGTTTTCTGCCATACACGCCTCCAAGAATTTAGCCAAAAATGTTCTATGTTTGCATATTTTTCATTGCAATATTACGCCTTGTATGAATATCTGAGCCATGAAAACTTAGTCTACAAAAGGTATATTTTTTGCGCAAAAAATATTTTCAGGCCCCTGAAGTTTCCAATTTTTTAGGCAAAAAGTCACAAATTTCAGAAAATCGTCATTTTTGTCCATATTGTGATGCAATTTGAAACACGTGGTGCTCCAATCAAAAATCAGCTTTATACCTCAATCGAAAAAGAAATGAACAGTTATTCTTATGTGGCAAGTTCTATCATTACCAATTTTTGTTTTAAGGAAGAAAATAATTTTTGAAGTTTCCCATTGACGGCTAGCTTCTCATTTGGTCATACGTACCAACGTTTCTAGAACCAGGCCAGTTTCGCAGCTCCCCCATAGGCGCTTGCTCTCCGAAATGGATGCGACGGCCGACGCAAGAATCCAGCGGGCGCTGCAGTTCCATCTTGCATCATGCCTCGCGCGTCGTGAGGCGTGATAAGGTGCGTGTTTGGGCTAGTTGGTATTTCATTTTGAACAAGTTAGTCAGCACAACTCAGGGACAAAAAAGACAAGAGAGTGCGACACACACAAGCGCTGACCCTGAACTGATTGATGCTATGTTCAACACATGTTAGAATATCTTTCTGGGGGATCGAATAATATAGATCTTTTTGATGTCCACTGAAAAACCTTACACTTTAGCCCTGTGATTCTGCTGCAAATAAGTGACCACTGCCTCTGAGTTTTTGTGTGGAACGGGTCATCAATATTAAAACAACTTGAGCTTGGTCTGCAAAAAGCTTGCGACAGACTTCTGCCAACAGTCACTTTCAGATACAATAACCCTTAACGGAAGACCAGGTTTATGCGTTTTCGTGAGAAAAACATTATGAGTACCATCTTTAATACTTTTCAATAGACCGCACGAGAGAATCCAAGTGAGCTTACACAACCCCGTTTTTCACGTTTTACGATGGATTCTGCATTGACGGAACCGAGTCCATCACGTTTTTTTAGTTTTCTGCTCAAAAATATAGTTCGGGAAACACTCAAACTCCACCTTTCTTTGTCGGAGGGTAGAAGGCACATATCTTGATCCTTTAAGTATGAGTGCTGCCTTCTTGACAGGCCGTTGGCTTGCCGACTTGTGGTCTATGAAGCACGCAACGCCGCCAGAGTTCCTTTCTCTTGTGAGACAAGTGGCGAACCTCGCGTCCGAGGACAAAGCCAGATGTGTCTCGGAGGGCGTTGACGTGCATCGTCGTTACAAGTCGGCAATGCCAACGGTACCCGTCAAGAAGGTAGCTCCATACATAAAGGTGCCTTCTATCCTCCCGACAAAGAAGGTGGGTTTACAGTGTTTCTGAACTGTATTTTTGAGCAGAAGGCTAAGGAAGCAGTGGACTCGGTGTTTCGTCAATGCAAGGATGTATCATTAAGGCAGTGTAAAGCCAAAGCAAAGAAGTTGTGCCAGAAACTTCACTTGGATTCTCTTTGTGCGGTCTATTGAGAAAAGTGATAAGATGTGCCTTGAAATGTTTTTCTCAGCGAAAACGCATAAACCTGGTCTTCCGTTAAGGGTTATGGTATCTGAAAGTGACTGTTGGCAGAAGTCTGTCGCAAGCTTTTTGCAGACTAAGCTCTCCGTTGTTTAATCTTGATGACCCGTTCCACACCAAAAACTCAGAGGCAGTGGTCACTTATTTGCAGCAGAATCACAGGGCTAAAAATGTCAAGTTTTTCAGTGGACATCAAAGACCTATATTATTCGGATCCCCCAGAAAGATATTCTAACATGTGTTGAACATTGCATCCGATCAGTTCGGAGTCAGCGCTTGTGTGTGTCGCATTCTCTTGTTTTTTGTCCCTGAAGTTGCGCTATTTAGCTGTTCGCGAGGCGTGAGCTCGCTGCGTCGTGAGAAAACGCGCAACGCGTCTCAAGCGCCTACTCAGTGCGCGTCCTAGCTCGCGCCGGCAGGTGCGTCGCCTCCGCGATGAGCTTTCGGCAACGCGCCATTGGGAGCAACGCTGCGTTGCCGTAGCCGATCCCGGTGGCCATGGTATAGCCATGGCAAGCGAAGCAAATGGAACAGCAGCGCCGCAAGTTCACGCGTCGCCCGCGTATGCCGGCTCGCCAGCGGAGCTGCAAAACTGAATGGTTCTAAAAACGTTGGATACGTACAGCTTCCTGGTTGGAAGCTCCCTGTGTCGTCAATGGGGAAATTTCAAAAATTATTTTCTTCCTTAAAACAAAAATTGCAATGATAAAACTTGCCTTACATGAGAAGAACTATTCATTTGCTTTCGATTGAGGTATAAAGTTGATTTTTAATTGGAGCACTACACAGGTTGCAAATTGCGTCTGAATGTGGACAAAAAATTACGATTTTCTGAAATTCGTGATTTTTTTCACGCAATGTTTAGAAACTTGAGGGGTCTGAAAATATTTTTTGCGCAAAAATGTACCTTCTGTGGAGTAATTATACATTACTCAGTTATTCATACATGGCACAATAGTGCAATTAAAAAATGTAAACATGGAACATTTTGGCTAAATTCCTGGAGGCGTGTATAGCAGAAAAATTACGCGAATATTATTGAGCTTCACACACCTTACAGAAACACTTTTGCTAAATATGTAAACCAAATTTCATGTAGAAACAAGAAATTAAACTCTTAGAATAAATTTTCTCACAAGCAACACCCAGACGACATTCTGCGAAATTCGGAAGGCACCCACGTGACCAAAAATTTTTTTTCTCTGCGAAATATTACAGCAGTTCACTGTTTTCAGTGCAGCAAATCAGCACAATTTTTTTCTGAATACATTGGAGATGGTCGCCGAAATGGCTGGGATGTTTGGCGTGGAATGACGCGGCTTTCTTTTTCTGTTCATGGCAACTTTGAGCTTGGTTGCTTAGTATGCAGACGACGTGACAGAACACCCAGAAAACTCTTTGCAAGAGCTGTTAAGGTGGAGACTAGGCTGCAGGCAAGTTGCAACGCTGTGTTTGAACAATGACATGCCCTTGCTGTTACATACTGTTTCCTGTCTTGAGTTCTTCACTAAATGGGTGCAATAGGTTTGTCAGCTGGGTGAGCAAAATAGCGCACATTTTGACAGGAATGGAGAAAGCAACAGGCCCCAGTGCTAACTATAACAAATCTTTATTGGAAACAGCAGACAAAGACATATGTACAGAAATGGGGTGAGGTGAGTGTGCATGTCACAGAGGCATGACTGCAAACCATCTGAAATTGGCACAAAGGAATGCAAGTGGCTTTTTGGGCAAACTAACAGAAGGTGTGCTAACACACCGTGTGCCCAACCACTCGATCATTTCGGCTTGAGTTACCTCAGGAATAACTTTTCATTTTTGACAATCACATCAAATTCATCAAATTCATGCTGACATTCACACGAGCCAAATAACATGGCTATAGGACCGTCTGCGTTTTTCTTCATTGCCACAATGTTTCCTTAAATGATCATTAAGGCACCTAGTAGAGTGGCCACTTTTGAACATTCTACAATTCAGCGAAATCAGATAAACTGAATGGTATGCACACATGAAACAAACTTAGATCTATGTTACTTTTCAAAGCACGTCACCGGACGGCTCCTTCCCAAGCACACTAATTTTGCAAAAGGCTGAAAAGTTCTCGAAGGGCTCTTTAACAGAACAGATACATCAGTCGTGACCAAGAATTTTCATGAGATTAAGAGCAATCTCGTGCATGTAAGCCACAACATTAAGTTCTCCTGTCAGTGCACTTGACAGTGCAGGCACACTGATAGGATGATTTGTGAAGTAAACTTCTTGCCACTGTTACCTGTAGCTTACTTAAATAATCAGCTTCCAGCAATCAAGTTGCCTTATTCCCAAGTGCCTGAACAGTCAAAAGCAGACAGATTTTCAACATAGCATTATGGAAGGTCATGTTAGCAATGCTCCTGTCTACCAGCCTGGAATGCGATGAAAGGAACAGCATCAAAGGATTGTTCGCTCAAGGTTTATAACAACAGTGCAGGTGCAGTGATTTGCTACAATGAAACATTATCTCGAGAAATCTTAATTATCCCCTCAACAAGAAGCCCTAACAGCAATCCAGAAACACCGGGCACTCACGTAGTAAAAAATGCTACAAGCACTCGTCTCAAGAGAGTTCGAGTGATTGTTAATGAAAAACAGACAGGCACCCACAAATACGATGGCCTTTAAAACGGTAGTATGAGTAAGACTGTCCACTGTCAAGTTTGCCTAAGAATAAATCACTATGAATGGGAGCAATGGAAAAATCATTACATACGCCTTTGCTTTTGCAAGCGTGGAATAGCATTCCATTCAATGAACATAAATATTAGATAAAAGCCTAGTGCACAGGTTCTCAGCCATGGATTTTGGTGACGTTGTGGGCTATTAAAAGTTGAGGGAGCCCCTTGCAGTGAGAGTAACAGGGTCCTAAATTAACACAGCATGCAGTGTGGAATGAGGTGCCTTTTCTTTCTCCATGGCAAAAGAACGGTCAAACTGAAGTGCCACACCTATTTGATTTCAACTGCTTGTCAATAGTTTCCAGGCGGTCTGCAGCGACAATTAAGCATGTTTTCTCTTCCATTATGCAAGCCTGGGAAAAGCATGCTTGCATGTGCATGTCGTATAAAACTGCAACCAAAGCTTTACAACCATCTCACAAACAAGAGGAGATGTACCTAAATTGGCTCTTGCCACAATTAAATGATGCTATGCAGTAAAACATACCAAAACTAAAAAGGGGCCGCTGTCACGGGGGATCATGTGCCTGAAAAACCGCGTTTGTTTCTGTTTTCGAGGATGTCACTTGCTGGAAGCTGGTTATCTGAGAGTAATCTACAGGTAGCAGTGGTCGAAAGTTTATTTCACAAATTATCTTCCCACACTATCGAGAGCATTGTTGTAGCGCCTTATATGCATGATGTTGTGCATGTAATCTGAGAGATTGCTGGTCACGTTGACGTACCTGTTTCTTTGTTTAGTGCCCCTCAAAAATTTTTCACTTTGCAATAGTAGTGAGCCTGGGACGGAGTGGCTGGTGACATGCTCAAAGAAACATACATCTACGTTTGTTAGATGTATTGATCTATGCTGTGTATTGATCACACTGTGTAGTGAAATGTTCCCACATTAGCCATTCCACAAGATGAAAGAAGACTGTTGCAACCAGGGTCTTCTGGCTATGCACTATAGCACGTGAGGATGTCAGCCTGAATTTGATGAAGTTGAAGGGAATCTGAAGAGTAAAGAAAGCGCAGACCTTGAGACAACAGGAGCCGAAATGATTGAGAGGTTAGGGCAAGGGTATGTTAGCACGTCATCTGTTAGTTTGTCTGAAAAGCAATCCTACATTCCTTATTTTTTCTTTCTTGGGATTTAAAAACAGCGCCAGCTAGCCCAACTTTCGCTTCTAGTTACATTCCTTAGTACAATTTCAGATTGTTTGCAGGATGCGGTAGACACGTGCACTCACTCTCACATATTTCTCTGCTGTTCCAAATAAACATTAGTTGAGTGCTTGCGTCATGATGTTTACTCTGTCACTAAGTAAAGTAATCTATTTTACTCACATTATGCACTAACAAGCCTGGGGTTACTTTTCACGACTTCAGCTTCACAATAGGTCATGAATATCTGAACTGCCCATTTGCAGACCAAGAAACAAATACCTACCGCTTAATATGGACTTGTCCAGGCCTATGGAAGAATGCTCCCATCTTTCACAGCAAGCTCTCCATCGCTTCAATCCTTTGAACAGTCCGTCGTCTACACTGGGTACATGCATAATAAACATTCCATCAACTTCGCACAAGAGAGGCCTTACAGTACAGAAGTAGTACATACCAAACATGACAGCTAAACACAGATCTCTGTTGATATACCAAAATTTGACCCTGAATGATCAGTTCAGGATGCATTTAGAGCAACTATGAGGGAGTAACCAATTCTGCATGACAAATGCAGTTATGAATTTTATGTCAAGCTTTCCCCACACTAGGGTACTGAAAAAAGGATGAAAATGCAGCTTGCCAAATAAGTAATTTGCACAGAAAACTCAATCAGCACTCGTTAGATCACATTATTACATAAATCAAAGTGTGGCTCCTGTGCACAGTGGATCGTAACATGCCACCCTTATTGTATTTTACCGCGAATGTGAAGATTTCAAGATAGCTCAAGATTTAATAGAAGTGTAAGAACACCAGGAGGGTACAAGAAAGATTGAGCACTATGTTATTTTTTCTGTGACCTCTGCTGCTCTTGCACGGTTTTAAATCTGGGTATGTTTTGCCAACATGCCCAGTTTTAAACTCTTCAAAATTCAACATTCTTGCATTAAAGTCATTTGATATGCAGGCTTCGTCCCGTTCACTACAAGTGTCTTTCAATTCAATGAGCCCTTAATTCACCTCACTTATTTCTGTCCTTTCATAGCTAGGGTGCTGTCACGGCAGACGGAGGCTTCAGGTAGTATACGAGGGTTCATTGGCCAGTTGCCAATGGCCATGGCACTAGCATGCACTGCTCGGGATTACACACATGAGGTGCTTAAGGGGAAAGATGGGACAACTACCACTGTCGCAGCCCCACTGGTTCAGCATTACATGCACTATCCAAAGGTTGCAGATCCAGTTCCTGGCAGCAGCAAGTCTCTTTCATTGACTTTAATTTCTTTGAATTTGGTCATAATACCCCACTACAATTAAAACTAAGATATTCGCCCCTTACCCGGCTTCATTAACAGTTTGCTTCAGTACGTTGTGCCTAACAAGGAAAACGAGCCCTCTTTCATCTTCCCTTGTGTCGTCTGTTCAATCTCAGTGCTTGGCACGCCACAAAATCATAATCGTATTCTTCAGAATTCCCAGACGAGAAAACATGTAGATATATCAAAATGACATCTTTCAGTCATTAACTGTGTTAACTGCGTTAACTAATGCAGCACTATCGCCACTGTCATTGAATGATACATCTTGGTTGTGAATACTGCAAATAAGACTCTTTTGGTTTATGCTCCCTTAGCAAAACACAAATGAAAGCAAAAAACTACGGTACCCCACAATCACGTAATGTGCAACTGATAGAATAGCACAGCCTGAACCGTTTATGACAAGAAGCTTCTGCAATAGCGCTACTTCACTATTAAAAGAATTGATATTTGAGATAACATGTTTGGTTCATCAAAGAGATGTAATGGCAGGGCTAATAATTGACACCATTTTTTCCTAGGCAAATACAGCATGAAGTACTTGAAAGCATGCAGTAGAAGCTTAATAAATTTAACTGAACCGACACACACGTTCGCCAATAATTTATATATACATGCTTTACTACTTCCAATTGCTTGCAGTTGTACATGCACACTTACTGTTAACATTTCTGCTGGCACACTAAATGATTCACAGAAATTTATTGCCTCCTCAAGTTTCTCATGGCCCAACTAAATCAAAGGTCTT
>JALIZH010001424.1:0-15998 GCA_030522465.1 Rhipicephalus appendiculatus
AGTCATAAGTAATTTAAATGCAAGGCATTAAGAAAAACTGACGTCAGCAGCGTGTACCTGACGAATGCAAATTATATATATCAGGGTCCCAGCAGGAATCGAACCCCAAGCAATTTGCGTGGCAATCAAGTATTCTACCACAGAGCCATGCCAGGTCTCGGAACTGCTTTGGAAAAATACCCTATGCAGGCGTAATGTTGGTGAAATGTCAATTGTGGTTGCAGTGCAGGCTATGTAATTTTATAAACATTACATATGTATTCCTATGAGGCAGGCCTCATGTCGGGTTAACGTCACGGGCATACTTAAGCGCCATCCACTGTAGTTGGTCCACGATAAACTATCCAGGGCTGCCATCCTCGCAAGTGCTACATATCAGCTTGCCGCTTCTGGTGTTGGTAATACCCATGTTTCTGTTGGCACCGTTACCCAACTGTAAAGAACTGGTTATATGAAACATATGCGACTGTTCAACATATGTCTGTGCGTACAAAATTTGTACATATCTATAACGTCACTTCATAACGTTTCGCTCAATAAAACAAGTGCAACCCAGCCAACCTTTTCCTCCGCATGCTTCGCATAACATCGATTGCCAAGGTACTTGGAATCTGCCAATTTTTTTTTCATTTCAACCTGTTTATTTTATTTCGGTAACGCCGACAACACTGTGCAAATACATTCCAGGGTACATCAGGAAGGAGCCCTTGGTGTTTGTTCACGTTGTTGCCGATGGCATGATGGGACATGCACGTAGGGGTTTTCGTCTAAGAAAACACTAAACTTGGCCAGGCGTGCCCAGAACTAATGTTGTGGAATGCTAAAAAAAATGCCTGCATTTGATTTGAACTTCTAGGGATAGTATTCGAGGAGTAATCTATGTATTTGCAGACGTCATCGAATCGCTGGTCATCTGGAGCCTCTTTTGTAGCCTTTTTTTAGCTCTCAGCCATATTTCTTGATGTTCAAGTATACCGCGTTTATTAAGGCCAACTTATTCGTTGTAGGGTTGTTCAAGTATACCGCGTTTATTAAGGCCAATTATTCGTTGTGGGTATATGTTGCGTCTTGCATTATCATCACATGCGACGTCGCACAGAAGTCGCCTTGGTATTCTTAACTCCTTTCGTGCTTCTTTGGTTTTAACCATCGCAGGGCACGCGATTGCTTTGACGAGGCGGTGTAGCAGCATCCGGTCTTGCCCTGCAGAAGCGCATTGTGGTCGGCTTCGCGGAGATCGAGCTCCAACTCGAGAACTAGACCGCGCACACGGCGGCTAGCCTGAAGCTGAAGCTGCCACAGACGGCGTTTCGCGGGCAGCACGCATGGTCACACCTGGGTGCCTGCACCCAGTGACCGCTGCTCGAGACGGTGTGGATTATGTTGCACTGGCTGCTGCTTGGAGATGGACGCGGCGCTGTTCTCTTCAGAGAGAAAGAATTAAAGAGGCCCGCCTGCTCGCATACGAGCAAGGTGATCTTCGATGTGTCCCACGGCTGCCAACGCGATCGGCGGTGTTGACAACGGGTGGCGCATCTACGACCAGGATGTGCAGTTGTGAATTATAGTTTATATCTTGAATATATTATTTGATTCGTATTATTCGTATATTCGCGCTCTCAAGAGTCCATTTTGTCCCGTAACTCTTCCGTTTATTAATTCGTATTGGTTATTTAATTCGTTATAGCTTTACGCCTTTATTTGTATTCGAGTTGCTTAAAGAACGTTAGTATCGTGGAATTTTTGCGTATTTTATTCGTGTTAATTTTTAATTTTTTTTTTGTCTTTCGCTTTTATTAGTATCACTGCTTCATTCTGGTTGTCAAGGTGCCTCTGCATCATGGAATTGTTATTGGTATGGCAATGGACTCGTGCAGTCTGACCTTGGGGAAACTATATCAGTGCAATATTAGTTGTAGTCAAACGACTGTATTAAAAAAAGTGTATCGAAGAATTTGTAATTAAAGACAATGATTCGAGCATGAACCATTATTATTATTCTGTTAATTACGTTTGTACTGTAAGATATATATATATATATATATATATATATATATATATATATATATATATATATATATATATATATATATATATATATATATATATATATATATATATATATATATATATATATATAAAGACTGCTTGGTTACTGTAGGTGGAAGCCCCCTTTCTAACACCCTAATGAAAATCGCGGCTCCCTGGGCCTGCTCAGGGGTTGCCAATTTGGCTTCCCAAGTCTAGTTCGGTGAGTAGCTCATCCCACAACCTAGCAGTCTCCAATGCTGTGAGAGGTACCGAACTCCGGGACTCTGTTTCTGTGGACATTGTCGGCCGTTTCGGCAGTAATGCGAGGCCACGCATGCCAACGAACTAAGCGATAAAATATGGCGGAAGCACGACAATTCGTCACTCTCGAAGTCAAATCACGCAGGCGGCGCATTGTTCAACAAACTGCATTTCGGAAGCACTTCGCTCGTGGTTCACACGCGCGTCCATGAAATGCGTGGCGTATGCTTATCTTGGCAATGAACCATTGCGTGCGACAGCTAACGCGCCTTTCGTGTTTGAAATCACAGCTGCCTCTCGAAAGAAATGATATATTGGAAAGGCAGAGCAAACGCACCTTCACCACATTTCAGATTTATTTATTGTGCAACTTTTACTAACGCTATGAACGTGCGTTTGCTCTGCTTTTCAAATACCGTAAAATGAGGTTACTTTGTGACTGCAGGGGTTACTTTGTGACACGCGCTCGGTTTTCTGTACTTTAAATCTCGCGCCACGACCAGGCGCCGCCGAAAAACTATAAGCCACCCAACAAGCTCGCCTGACATGCCGTGCCGCTTAGCAACAGCCGGCCAATGTTCCCACGCTCCGGAGCCACTCTAGACTCTGACATGTTCAATGGTGTTTTAGCGTGCATTGTTGAAGCACCGTAAACTTTGTGCGCTCGACCCGTCCGCACGAAAAAAACAGAGAAAACAGGTATTTACTTGTGATCGTTAATATGTAGGCTAAAATAAACTGTAATATAAATTTAATCAAGTCACGTCTGTTGAAGTTTATAGTAAGGAAACTGAAATGTTGATACTTCGCGGGGTAACTTTGTGACACGCCAATTGTAACAAAGTTAGCCCACCCCTGTTTTTAATTTAAATTATATGTTGTTTTGTTGAAAGGAGGAAGATGCTCAAGGTCCCAACGGGGAAAAGCGTATCAGTTGCCGATGTAGAAGAAGCGAGCAAGACAGGAAAACCGACAAACAGAAAGAAGGGCAGCTCTTCCTCCGGTATCAGAGCTAGACGACCTAGGAAGAGGTCTTCTCTTGACGACAGCCCAGAAGAAAGCACTGACGGCGATTGTACATAACGCAAATAGACTTTTGATGGGGTAACATTTTGCGAGCCCTTTTTTTCCCAATCATATCCAGCCAAAAAAACGTTGTCACATAGTTGCCCCACACGACGGGGCAACATTGTGACAGCTTTTAACCTGAATACAGCCGTTTGTAATAAAAATGCGGATTTGTAGAACATACCGTCGTGTGAGGGAATGTTTCAGCAACGTTATGGCACTATTCATTCGCCTTTATGTTGATAATTGTTGAGTGAGAGAATGAAAACGTACGAAATCTGTCACAAAGTAACACCATTTTACGGTATATCATTTCTTTCGAGCGGCAGTACGATTTGAAACTGGAAAGGTGCGTGAACTGTCGCACGCAATGGTTCATTGATCAGATAAGCATACGGCAACAAATTTCATGGCCTCGTGTGAGAACGTAGCCACGATCAAAACGTGGCGAAAACGGACCTGCCAAGTGAGTGTATTCTACCCGCCGGTCAGAAAGAAGTGAAACAGAAATTTGCTAGTGAAATCAACCCGTGCTCCGTCTATCGTTAAATGCAGCAAACATACCGGTTCCAACGCTTGGCGGCGCTGGCGTCAGTCGAAGTGGAGACAGGTTTGGGGAAGACAGGTGCAGGGGGCACAGGACCCAGTTTCCGCGAGGTGGTTTTGGGGATGGGAGGGAGCAAAACAGCGGCGGTTGCGCCAGCTGGTGATCGAGGCAGTGGCCAGGTGCGGGACAGTCCAGCAGAAAAGTCGAAGCACGTTATAATGGCCGGGGACTCGAATTTAGCTAGATGCGCAGAAGCAGTCAAGGAAAGGGTGAGAGGCGACAAACGAGTTTTAATAGGGACGTTCCCGGGACGTAGGCTGGGATCAGTGATGAGACAAGCTAGCGCAGAACTCGCAACTAAAGCTAATGGACGTAACCTCGTGATAATTGCGGGAGGTCTAAACGACGTCTTGAATGAAGAATCAGCCGAACTAGCGACCACATTGGCGAAAGGGGGTCGATGACATGCGCGCCATTTCCCCTCAGGTGCAGATAGTGGTATGCACAATACCGGAGGTACCGGTGCGTGACGGCAACCTGCAAAGAGCGGTTGTCGACGCAAACAAAGAGATATGGCGAGAGAAGGGCATCGAGGTAGTGGAAATAAACAGAGAGGTGCACAGGTGGGGTGGTTTTCGAAGAGACGGAATACACTTCAATAGGAGGCTTGGTCATGAGGTGGGTTGGCGACTTGCAGGACGCGCAGTAGCTTTTTTTGGGGGGCACGCGGGCCCTTCGGTGTCCAGGGTAGCGTGTAATGAGGACAACAACCAGGGGGACTAGCTCTGTGACAGGTAGTATAGCGAAAAACCAGAGAAAAGGTAAAAGAAGGGAGAAGGCGCGTGTCGCAATTGGTTACATTAACATGCAGGGTGGCAGAAAGAAGGCAAAATGGTTAGAGATTGAGGGACAGTTAAACAAGGAACAGATAGGTGTTTATGCGGTTACAGAAACACACCTTAGAGACTTGGAAGAGCCACCACGTATTGACAATTACATTTGGGAAGGATGCAACAGGATCATATCAGAAAGGAGAGGTGGGGGGGTGTTGGAATGCTAATTCATAGCAGAGCAAAATGGGATAGAGTGAAGCAAACGTGTTCAGAGCACCTGTGGGTTTCGGGCACAGTAGGTGGAAAGAAAAACGTGGCTAGGTGTAGCTTACTTGTGGACGGGGAATAACTGCAGAGAAAAGAATCTGGAGATAGTGAAATGCATAAGCACCGATATTAAAGAATTTGGTCATGATGCCGAAATAATCCTTCTAGGGGACATGAATGCACACATACATGACCTTGACGGATATTCAGACTCCAATGGCAAGTTATTGCTAGATCTCTGCGAGCAACATAGTCTTGAAATAGTTAACGCGGGGCCTAAGTGTGAGGGACACATCACGTGGGAAGTCGGAAACAGGCAGTCGAGCATTGATTATTGTCTCATGACAGACGGAATCTATGACAAACTTAGAGAGATGAGAATAGACGAGGAAGGCATTAACAGCTTGGGTAGTGATCATAAACGCATAACATTACAAATGGGATATAAAACTGAAAATAAGAACCTAGAATCGAACATTGGCAGCTCATATCTAAATGAGAAACAAATAACTAATATAGCCGCAAGAGTCGAGGAAGAAGTAGACAAACTTCCAGGCAAAGACTGGAAGTATAGTGAGCTGCTACATGTAATCACGAAAGAAATAGAAAAAGAGAAGAAAACTATTTCTTGGAAAGGAAAGAGAAAGCCAAAAAGTTGGTGGAACAAAGAAATCCGGGATGCGATCGAGAAGCGACGTGAGGCATCACGGCAGCACAGACAAGCAAAAAAGGAGAAGCGGCCACAGGATGAAGTCAACCAAGTATGGGAAATATATTTAGAGCAAAAAATTCCATTGTGCAGAAATTAGTCGAGGCAAAAAAATTAAAGGCGAAAGTGAACGCTGGATGACAGAGATTCGCGAAAAGAAGAAGGCCGCGCCTAGGCTATTTTGGAGCCACCTAAAAGCGCTAGGTAGGAAGTCTGTAACAATGCAACAACATATGGTAGATGAAGAAGGAAATCAATTGGAAGGGTATGAAGCGCTAGGTTACATCCGAAAGGTAACAGCCGATTCGTTTAAAAAGGTCGCCCAGGGGATTCCCCCGGTGAGTAAAAGTATACAGAAGAGTACAACCGAGGAAGATGTACTAGTACTTGAAAATTTCAATTGGAAGAAGGCCGAAGGAAAAATTCCTAAGCGCACTACTCCGGGCTTAGATGGGGTTCCCGTCAGCCTAATTAACGAACTAGGACAGAGCACTAAAGAAGCACTGCTGAAAGCCGTAGAAAAGTGCTTACAGGAGGGAAATGCCAGACAGTTGGCGAAAAAGTAGAATGAACTTAATCTATAAAGGCAGGGGAGAAAAGGATAACATTCGCTCGTATAGACCGCTAACTATTACATCGGTGCTATACCGGTTGGTGATGCAGGCAGTAAAATTAAAAATAGAACCGTGAGTAGAGCAAAATGATATTTTGGGAGAACTTCCAGAATGGATTCCGAATCGACAGGCGGTTAGACGATAACCTGTTTGTTCTTACACAGTGTATAGAAATATCAAAAATAGAAAACAGGCCCTTATACGTAGCTTATCTAGACATCACCGGGGCATATGACAACGTTAATCAGGAAATTTTGTGGGATATATTGAAGGAAGTGGGCATAGGTGACGACTGTATACAGCTTTTGAGGGAGATATACCGAGAAAATACAGTTTGTGTAGAATGGGGAAGGAATAAGCAGCAAGGACAGCGTTGACATTAGCAAGGGGCTGAGACAGGGATGTCCTTTGTCCCCGCTGTTATTCATGCTGTACATGGTGAGGATGGAAAAAGCGCTAGAAGGGAGCAACATTGGATTTAATCTGTCACACAAACAGGCAGGCGCGATGGTTGAGCAGAAGCTTCCAGGTCTATTTTATGCTGACGATACTGTCTTATTTGCGGACAGTCAAGATGATATACAGCGGCTGGCAGATATATGCGGAAGGGAGGGCGATCGAGGCTCTAGGACTAGGTTTTAGTGCAACAAAATGTGGATTGATGGTATTCAATGATCACGAAGACCATGCGGTCTTAATACAGGGCCAAGAAATACCGAGGGTAAGCGAATACAAGTACCTCGGAGTGTGGGTAAATGAGGGGGATATATATATGGAGGTACAAGAGAAAGCATCGGTAACAAAGGGAAAGAGGAATGCTGCAATCATGAAGCACAGAGCGTTATGGGGATACAATAGGTACGAGGTGCTTCGAGGGCTGTGGAAGGGTGTGATGGTTCCGGGGCTTACATTTGGGAACTCAGTGGTGTGCATGAAGTCAGAGGTGCAATCTGGAATGGATGTAAATCAAAGGACTGTGGGACGCCTCGCGTTGGGCGCTCACAGGAAGACGACAAATGAGGCTGTAAAGGGTGGTATGGGATGGACAGGTTTTGAAGTGAGGGAAGCTCAGAGCAAAATTAGATTTGAAGAGAGGCTGCGGAAAATGAAGGACAGTAAATGGGCAGGGAAGGTTTTCAGGTATTTGTATAGAAAAAGCGTCGACACGCAGTGGAGAAAAAGAACTAGGAGGCTCACCAGTAAATATACGGCTAGCAGTGGGGGCGACATGGCAACAAGGAGCATTAAGCGAAAAGTCAGAGAGGCGGAGAGGACTTATTGGATGACAGCGATGGAAAAGAAGCCGGCTCTCAGTGACTACCGAAAGGGAAAAAACGAAATAAGGAGGGAGAGGTTTTATGATAATTCAAGGGGAAGCGCTTTACTGTTTGAGGCAAGGTCGGGTTGCCTTAGAACGCGTAGCTATAAGGCGAGATTCTGTAACGAAGAAGAACAATGTACATGCTGTGGGGGGAACTAAGGAAACGATGGAACATGTACTGATTGAATGTGGCGATATCCACCCAGATATACGTGTGGACACGAGTCTACATGAAGCCTTGGGTTTTAGGGACAACAATGGAAAGCTGAACACGTCCGCGATAGAAATAAGTAAGAGACGGTTAGAGTATTGGTGGCAGAAAAGTAGAGATAAAGGACAAAAATGAAGAAGGGGGAAAACAAGGTCATTCTGCCTTAAGAAGCAGAGAGATGGACCGTGAACTTATATTTTTCTTTGCTGTAATAACATAGATTTAATCAATGTAGATAAGGCATTAGGCCACCATAAAAAAGAAAGTTTTTTTCGAGCCTGGTGGCAGACATGTCACCGCCCCGTTATAAAGCGGACGCTCATAGCATCCATCCATCCATCGTGAGTCGAAGCCACGTGGCTACGTGGCGGAGCGTTCGAGTTAAGCGTGCTGACGGCTGTACACTATACAGTCTATAGGTCTCTTCGATTTGGCTTGCACTGCCTGCTCTAGTTCCGAAAAGTGTCGCAGTGGTGCCAAGCGGTGCAGGGTGCGCGCAGCACCGGTTCAGCAAGTGCAGGTGCAGCCGCGACACTACTGCGCGGCGGCTGCCGCCAAAACGAAGACGCAAGTGCAGGCCCTGTTGGCCGACGCATGGCCGACGCGGCGTGTGTCGATGGTGCTGTTTACGAAAACATTGCCGCGATAGCTGTCTTCGAAGTTGCGCATATGAAACTGCTCGACAGCGACGACGATTTCGACAACGGCGACCCTTACAGTAATTCTGAGAAGGTGGTTGTGTTTTAATTGGTCGCCTGCTCGTTGGTACGTGAAGATACCAATCGTGTTCCCTGGTACGGGAACGTCGTCGGAAGATTCCATGAGTGTGAGTTCAAGAGACTGTTCAGACTGTCTAGAACCCCGTTTTACTTGCTCAGTGGTGAATTCCGCTGGTATCGGCCTTTTATTAAAGTGCGTGCGAGGTCCGTAGAGCTAGCGAAAAATCTCATGGGACCTGTGACCGACGTTTTAAGACAACTTGACGTAAAAGTTTCACCTATCCATGAAAGTGTGCTCGCTTTGTGTTCAAAACATTTTATTGACAGCGCCACTTCACGCTATTCTAGAGCACAAATGTGACAATTGTTTGAAACTATTAAGATGCGTACGCAAGCTCTTATGGTGAATACATTTTTAAACTCAGCAGTTTTTCTTGAAGGTTTCCTATCGAACACAGGCTTCACGCTTTCGCAAAGACGAAGTGAGAGCACAGCTCGTGCCACTTATATATAACCTTTTTTCTTTTTCTAGGATTCTTATTGCCGTCAACCACGGTGGATTTTTCTTCTCATGAGTCATGTAAAAATACTCACCTCAGTAGCTGCCGAGAAGACGCGGCTAACATTACCCGTTGCACGCACGCCCTGAACAAGAACACGCAGCCAACGCTGCGTCGTCTGCTCTAAGCTTGGGAGGAGGAAGGTGCGCACGCCATGCTGCACTTCGTTGCACTTCCTCTTGAGCGAGTGCAGGCCGGCCGAGAACTCGTGCAGCACCACGCTTGCACCTCGACAAAACGAGGGAGCCAGTGCAGAGCGCGCGCGCGGCACCAGCAAATCGAGGAGGGAGGTGCTGCACCCGTTGAACTGGTTCCGCCGGTGCAGCCAAATCGAAGAGACCTTATACACCAGAACACAGAGAGTTCAGTGTGCGCCGCCATATTTAGGCAGCACGTCGCGCCATCTGTCGCAAGCGCGGCGAAGCAACACCCTGAAATGCCATGTGGCCATGCTCTCAACCAGAGTCCGACTGTTAGCATGTGTCGCGCTTTCGTCTCCAGGAAATTTGTGCTGTTTTCTTGTGAAACGTAGAGATGACCTTCCTCGACAGTCCGGAATGTCTACAGCACGTGCATTGCAGGCTGCGGAAGCAACTTTATCAGGTACGTACTATCGCGGTGGAATGAAATATACAGTGCCAAACCAACGAAAGTCGTATTTTTTTTCTTATACATATATATATATTTGAATAAGTATTCTCCTTTTTTTAATGTTGGTGAATGAAGTGCCGCCTTTACAAATTACAAATCTATTTTGTTAATGTCAAATAGCCGACAAACTTTAATGTCCATTCATGACCCTAGCTGTGAAGCAGTGAAATATTACAGAGCGATAAATAAATAACACACTGAAGTAGAGCACCGAGTAGGGCTAGTCCTCATTATGAACGATAAATAAATAAATTTCTCACATTTCGAAACCTTCCGTACAGAGACGCTGTTCTTTGCACCACTCTCATTGCTGGGAAGCTGCCGGCATTTGAATTCAGCTGGACCTGCACTTTCGCTTCAGCTTGTTGTGTTTACAAACCTGCAAAAATAAGATACACTCTTGTAGAGGCGTGCACACACTACTTCAATCATACTAGATAGTCAGTAGCAACCAAACCAGTCATGTCAGTCTTAACCCTTTCAGTACCGAATTAACTATTTTCAATGTAAGCAACTAGTTTTCACATTTGGAGGTGCACATGATCGTGGTAGTCCAAAAAAAATGAAAAACTCTTTGTTCACACTTTTCAGTGAAGAGTAATTAATGTGCCAATTAATTTAATAAATAATTTTCATTTAATAATAATTCCATAATTTTTAGTTCATTTATTACTTAAAATGTTATCTAGATAGGATAGCATGTCCAATAGCCGAAATTCAAATTTCTGGCGCAGAACTAAAATAAATGCCCTATCTCTGCACGGTGAAAGAAGACGCTGCATGCCTCAGCGAAATGCGCGAACAGCACGACCGCTTCTGTAATTTCTTCGTTCAGACGTGACCTCGCTGTATTGTGTGTACCATGTTGACACCACATGTAGGGCAGATGCTAAATACGGGCTCTTGAGGAAGAACAACGCTTTATCTTTACCAGATGCTTGCTGACTGACCTACATAATTTATGATTCCAATTGGAATCACTGGGACTGAAAGGGTTAAAGGGCCGATCACCAAGTTTCAACATTTCAAACAAATAAAAGAGGCACGTCAATCGGTGGCGATCATGTCTTCAAGATACAAAGTACCTGCATGGCATAAAAACCGTAAAAATTTCTAACAGCAGGGCACATGCCCTTCCTTCCAAGGGAGCAACAGTTTGAGTAAGAGTAAAAGTAATATGCGCGCATGCCCTACAAAAGAGATACTGCTTGGAACATCACTGACCGTGGCACCTGACTTCGGCTTTTCACCCAATATGGAGCACACAATACCGGCACTGGAAGTGTTACATATTTCCAATGCTACATTGGAAAAAAAAAAAGGGGGGGGGGGGGGGCTTGTCACAAGAACATGATGCGCTTTCTAGGCTCCTGCCCGTCAGAGGACATACGGAAAGTACACACCCCGCGTGTGGTGACCAGCCGACAACTGCGTAGCCAGGGGAACGCTGCTGCTAGCCCAGTCAAAGGAGCAAAGTTTCTTTTGACACTGGCTCTTGCCTCCTGGTGGCACGGCAACAGCGCAGTTAAATTTCATCAAACTCCTCCAATATTAACCGATTTCAACACTTCGACAGTGTGACAGTGATTTGTAATGAGGCCTGGTAAGGGTGCCTATTAAGCTCAAGCAGCACCTAAATCATGCACAAACACAACTTATTGTCCAGAATTCGACAAAAGCTCAATAGGTCAGGTAAAATGCTTTACAAAAATTACACAAATAATTACGGTCACAGACCAAGTAAAAATATTCGTTTGGTAAGTCATCGTAATTCCACATTTCACTTAAAAAAATATTTGTTGGCCGTAAAATCATGTTCACTGTAAGGCAAAAGAAGACAACCGGAAGCTGTGAAGAAATAAAATATACTAGAAAGTGCCCGTGAAGCAAAAATTTTCTGTCGGTTTTTCCTTGACAGAGCGTAGACTTGGGCATGTACGTAATCCATTTTACTATCTTAGCGCACCTGTTAACAAAACAGAGGACAAAGGAACCACACCGACACAGCGCTTTTTTGCTTACTTTTAGAGGTAGCTGTCAAATCCATAATTACACTAATTAAACTTCAATATCTTCAGAGCGGCACAAAATTGATTAAATACAGAAATTATCGTGTGAACGGATAAAAAAGGTCACCAGGTGCAGTGCAGCTTCGGATGTGAAAAATTAGATCATTGACATCACTGAAAGCCGAGGTGGCAGGCACATGGAATCGCAAATAACTCGAGAGATGCTTTTGTCTGCCCGGTGCGGTGGTAGGAAGACACACATGACAGTGCTGCCAAAAGCTGCCAAATATCGGTCCATTCAATAGTCCATCCACTTTTCTTGAAACAGCGCGGAAACCTGCTCTCCCCCATTAATTGTCCGTTGCTCATTATTGACTGGACACAGCAGCAACCTCTTCGAAGTGTGTATATACCAATGTTGCCTGGTACCTCGACAATGCAATATTAGGTTTTCGTGAAATTAATAGTTGTCTGTGCCACATGCAAAACCATGAGCTTGGAATATGCATTCTGAACTGGTAGCATTGGAAATCTATTGTGTCCCAGGTAATGAAGCTCTATCCATATAATGAAATCTACTAACTGAGCCAAAAGATAGCTAGTAAAGAAATAAAAACAAAACAAAACATCTCCGTCTCTCTTCGTTTGAGCCAATGGCACAAGGGTAACTTCTGACAACTCCGCCTCAAGAGTATCTGCTCGAGTAAGCATGGCAGGTATACGTGTACAGCTGCGGTCGATTTTCTCGTTCTAACGCGCAGAAGTTCGTATGAAGTGACTCTGCCTTTAGTTTAGTTTAGTTAGTTTATGCTATTTCCAACAAGCATGTTTACATACATGTTTGAGGCATGTGGGAGTAAAAGCCGCCAGAAAGCAGCTTGACAAAGCTCCCACATCCCTTACGTACAAGGCAGTGCTGGGCAGAAAACACAGAGTAGACTAATCAAACAAATAATTACAGTGTCGTCTGGAAAACAGGTCATGAGCAATACATTGCTGTAACAAAGTTATACGTATTTACTCAAATGTAACACGAGTTTTTTTTTTCCAGATTTTTGCTGCCTGTAGTCGACCCTCGCGTTACAATCGAAAAATACTCGAAATACACTATTTTTACTATTTTTGTCGTCCTGGACGCAATGAAAAGTCACCCCTCGCGTTACAATTGTGGTCGCGTTACAATCGAGTAAATACGGTAATACAACAATATGAGACATTCATGCTTTGTACATATTTAGATGTTAAAAAAAGAACAAACGGCACTTTTTCAAACTATTACATTCCCTGTAGAAAAAAAACAACAGCGTTTCCAGTGCCTCCCAGTGCTTTTCAAGGCCCTGGGCGGCACAGGAAACGCTGTACAGCGTGTCCCAGTGTATTAGAGCGTGCTGGAAGGCACTGGGATGCACTGTACAGCGTGGTCAGTGCCGCCCAGTGCGCTGAAAGGCATTGGCAATACTCTACATTGTGGCCTAGTGTCGTGCAGCGCACTTGGACGCACTGAGTACACTGTACAGTGTCTGCCCGCGCACTGGGAACACTATAGCTGCAGACCGGATAATATTGGGCGCGCTGGGAGGACTTTGTATAAAATTTGATAATGGATCGCGAGATGTCTAGCGCATCATTTATCGAATATTTTCAAAATATTGGTCTAATCTGTGTCCAACACCAAACTAGTTTTAGTTTTAACTAGGTGACGGACGTACATAAAAGCTGAAAAAGTTGTCTAAAGAGCGCGCGCGCTTTCTCTGAAGTGTATGACCGAGTGTCGTAAATTTAGCTCATATAAATGCATGGAAAAAACATATCATTCGCAACACAATATGACATTAGTATTAGTCTCATTATCAACATCAACCTAATCTAATATTCAGTCCTTCCAAGTGGGTTCGCACTCCTGAAAGCTGTACGTCACCGGCAGCCCATGGTCCGCTGTAAAGGTTTGTTAAAGGACCCCTGACAGCGAAGGTTTTGTTTGCGACTTTTTTACAGTAATTTGTAGCTTTACGTCTGGTAATGCCGAAATTGAAACGTAAATGCAGTAACGCATCGTATAATTAATGCTAGCGTCATTAATTCAGAATGATTTTGCTTCAGTTCGAAACGCCCGCCTAAATACCATAAGAAACTAGCGCCCCACAGCGGGGCAGCACCTGAGACTACATGCGCTCAAGCATGGCCTCCGAGATGGCGGGCGCGCGGCGGGTTTCTCTCCGGCCGTCCCATTCGCCGCGCTCCCCAGCAAAAAAACGTACATCGCGTCGCGCGCCCGGCGACCGCGAGATGGCGCATTCACTTGGGATTCCGGCGGCAGCGGAGACCGCGACAGAAAGCAGAGCGCGCGGGATTACAGCGTGCGCATGTTTTTTTTTTCTTTGTGGTGCCGTAATCTTCGTGCAGTATTTACTGCGTAGATTCGTTGTGTTTCGTTCTGTGCATAGTTCCTATTTTTACTTTACATTTTAGTTGTACTTATGGTATTGTATTCATGCAGCACTGAGCTGTCTTATGCGAATAATGCTTTTCTAACGTCTTTGCATTTTTTTGTTTTATTTAATTACCTCGCATGCATTGCAGTGCAATGATCGTTGCGCAGTGTTTACCAGCAGATTTTCGTGCGTGATTTTTTCATGATCTTAGTTTTTTCATGATCCCAGCCTCATCATCGTTCTTTTTTTTTTCTTCTCATTCACTAGCGCCCCCCATACTATACAGCCCTCCAAATTTCGAAGTATAGTAAGTTTCTAGCAAATGCGGATCTCTTGCAGAGGCATCGCTTTTCTAATTGCTCTAATAAAGGCAGCGCAAATCTACAGCAAAAAAAAAAATCCCATATGAGAATCGATAGGCCCCGGCATTGACTTGGCCTCTCTTGACCAGACATTTCCAAATCAGCGCGAGGTTAATAAAAGCGCAAAACCATTTTTTCCTCGCCGCATGCAAGCTGCGCCAACATCGCGGCAGCTTTTTTCTTAGAGTTCCTGTATATGCTACCTTTAGGTAGGGAGCATATACAGGAACTCTACTTTTTCTATCCCAAGTGCGCCGCGGTGCGGAGAAAAGAGCGGGCCACGCCCACCTCGGGAAATACGCTCTCTCCGTGCGATTGGGACGGCCGGAGAAAAACCCGCCGCGCGCCCGCCATCTCGGAGGCCATGGCTCAAGCTTCGGTGACGCCATGGTGACGCTGAACGCGCCGTTTTCAAATAGGGGGGACCCCCGGGTGGTGGAGAATGAAACGATGTGGGTGCTTTGAGCGTGTCCCCTGCAGGAAAAAGAAAAGCATTCCTGGCATAATCAGCCAAAACCACCTTGAGAGCAGCCCGATAACAGAGCGAGAGGGGTGACGAACAATAGTCCTCGCCGGGTGCCAGACGGGGTATTGTGCGCGCCCCGAAAATGTTATCTGAGATCGACAATACTTGCTTGACCTCTGCAACGTCACGAGGGGAGCCTCTGTCTACGTCAAACCACAGAAAATGTCGATTGCACCTGAATACTCGGATGACCACTAACCTTTACTTTAAAACCAAATTAAAATATCTTATAGACAACGCTCGTCACTAATAATCTGTCAGAAGTGGCCCCGCATGCAGGAGTCTCAAACAACACAAGCATCTCAAGTTTCTAAATTCGGTGTCAGGGGTCCTTTAACTGGCGCCGCTTAACACTACCGTTACCAAATGAATATACCCCATTTTTTAACCCTGTGTTATGTGCTACAGCCTCGCTGATCAGCTCCTCGATTTTTTATTTTTCTTATGGGTGACATCCCGCGTTCATTTCGCGCAAAAGGATAGTTGTTGCCTAGAAGTAGGCACGTCATCTGGAAAAACGTTGGCTCGAGGCCATGGGTTCCCTTGATTACATGTATGATTGACCAATACAATTGTTTTCACCAGAGCCATACAAAATTATATAATTTTGGGGCTTTACCTTCCAAAACACAATATAATTATGAGGGACGCCGTAGTACAAGGCTCCGGAAAATTTTGACCATCTGGTGTTCTTACGTGCAGTGACATCGCGCAGTACACGGGCCTACGGCATTTCCGCTCCATCGAAACGCGACCGCCGCGGTCGGGATCTAACCATGGGCGTCGGCAGGGGGGTGCAAAGGGGGCACTTGCCCCCCTCAAAGCCATGCCAGCACTGCCGCTAAGTCCCACCAGCGCTCCCCCCACCCTCCTCGTG
>JALIZH010001425.1:0-14766 GCA_030522465.1 Rhipicephalus appendiculatus
ATCCACGGCTGCCGGCCCCGTCGTCAATGCGGCATTGTAGGCTGGCTTTGGCTTAGCGCGCCGCGGGCTCCTTGGGGTCTGCTTTACCACCCTCAGGGGCATCTTCCATGGCCTCCACCCCAACTACGGCTGCAACACTCTTCGCGGCCTGCGTTTTGGCGTCGACACCCGCGACACATTCTGGCGTGCGAGTAGTTGCACCCGCTTTCGCCGCATCAGCCTCGTATTCACTGTCGACGTCCACGTCGCGGTTGTCGGCATCGTGCACGATTGCCTGGACCTCGCGATTTACACTTTCGGCCTCTTCAGTCGTCAAAATTTGCGTGTCACCACCGGCTTCCTCGCTGTACTCGTTGACGTCGACTTCACCTTTGTTCAGCTTCTCGCCGTCGTCGGCCTCTTCCGCCTTGCCTTCGCTGAACATCTTCTCCTCGTGCTCTCCCGTGGTCCCGTGCCGGCGTGACCGCTTGCCGAGCCAAGAGCGCCGCCCAGCGTCCCTCGGCCACGGTTGGGACCGAAATTCCTTTCGCTTCGAAATAGGCCGCCGTCATCTCGTCCATCCGCTGGATCGCCTCCTGGAGCCCTCGAAACGCTGCCTCCATCTTGCTGGCAGTAGACGGCAAAATCCCGTTGGGCGCCAGATGAAGGGTTCGGGCCGTCCGCCCCAAAGAAATGCAGCAACTGACTAAAGTACTCAAAGATTTATTGTAAAAGAAACATTAAAGAAACGCCGAAACTCATGGGCCACGACACCGCCCACTATCCTACGCCCCGGCGGGGCACACACCGCACGTGTCCACACCGGTCCGTCGCTGACTGTCCGGCTTGTGCGTTCGCTGCTCCTTTTGAAGACGATGGCTGTCGCACGCGCATCACTGGTGCGCAGCACGTGTACCACTGGCAGCAGCTGCGCCATGGGCGTGACTCCCAGAACATATATATATATATATATATATATATATATATATATATATATATATATATATATCATAGGTCGGCAAACTCACTCATGAGTCGACTCACTCAGACTCAGATCGAGCCGTGAGTCTGAGTCTGAGTGAGTCCGAGTGAGTAAATGTGGGTGAGTTTGAGTGGGAGTGAGTCCGGTTGAGAAAAATTTTAGTGAGTCTGAGTCCTAGTGAGTTCGGTTGAGGAAAGTTTTGGTGAGTCTGAGTCCGAGTGAGTCCCAAGGGCAAAACATATTTCATGAGTGAGTCTGAGTGAGCTCCACATGTTTTGAGCTATGATATATATATATATATATATATATATATATATATATATATATATATATATATATATATATATATATATATATATATATATATATATATCCTCCTGAGACCCAGAGTGAATTTAGGGTCATGAATTTTTGTTAAACTTGCAGAAATTCTTCTTCTGCGTGCAAAGGTGAAAAGTGTCACGTATGTTTTGTGTATCTCATCTTACTTGGCTGCAGCACGTTGTCGAACAGAACGAAAATTGGGACTCTAGGAAGGTTTTTCTAGGAAAAGAGGGAGCGGGTATCCAACTATGCGTTTTTTCCTACTTTTCGAGTAATTACTAACACAAAATAATTGTTTAGTACACGTTGACGCATGAAAGAATTCTTATAAAAATCAACCTACTTCCTAGACGGCAGCCGCAAAAGTCGCTCGTGCTCGATCGCGCCATTTCCAACGCTTTCGGAAAGGCTGTAAACAAAGTGACTTTGACCATATTCGCTAAATGGCAGCGGGGGTCCCAGTAGCTGCTGAAAAAATGCTTTTAAGGAGGAGGCAAGCGCTTCGAAAGCCGTTGCGCGCTGTGTTCCATTGTCCAATATATTGGACAAATTTCCCATTGCTGGGTCTCAGGAGGATATATATATATATATAACCTAGTGATGGATGCCGTGCTTCGTTGCTGCAGTCGCGACGTCGTGAACAGCTGGTGGTGGTACCTGGACGGCAAGGGTTGTCGTCACTGGCCCTTTCCTCGGAGTCATTGTCCGGACGCAGGAGACGTGTTTTCGACGTTCTCGGAGTGCGTCCGTCAACGCCAAGGGACGCGAACCACCATGCGTCGCCCCGAAAGGCATGTTGTGTGACGTAAAGCAGCTGTGCTTCGGGTTCTACGTAGACGCGTTTCCGGGTGGTTCCGGAGCCAGGCGCTGCCGCCATCTGCCTTCGGCTGGTGGCGAAGCAAAGCTACGGCACTGCCTGGTCGGTTCTAACAAATTCCCAACGTTGGAGCCATGCCAGAGGCGCTGTGTTTTCGCTCAACTGCAGCCTCACACCTGACCAGGAGTTGCGTTTTAAGTTATCGTCAATCACCTGACTACAATGTGAGCGGCCTTTTTTTGGTATTCCATGGCCGCCTGTAGAAATAAGGAATCTTTCTTTTTGTCGAGTGGCCGTGGGTTTCTCGGTGTAAAAAAATGGACTAAAATTGAATTGACATGATGCAGCTATAGAAATCCGACAGATGTAGATACGGAAAGCGCAGAGAACGGTATTTCTTGATTTTCTATTTTTTTAATATAGGTGCACGTCAAAGAACTCTAGATGGCGAAAATTAAATACGGAGCTTTTGTACTCCAGGTTGCCTCATAACCATATTCTGGGTTTGGCGCCTAAAACCGATAATTTAAATAATGTGCACGTGGTCGGCAACAGCGTATGTCTCCTCACGAGATGAGCTAGTGGTCATCTGTGCGAAAAGCACGAGGTTATGCTTAACGTCCCTTCCAATGTCGTGCTGGAAAGTGAAAGTGATGTACGAGTCATTTTCTCATCGTTAGGAAAATTACGAAGGAAAATAAAGGCTTGTTCTTTTAAATTTTGACTTCACGCGTATATGTTGCTTGATTTGTTCATCTGAATGACACGACTAGCGCTATATACAACATGCGTTATCGAAACACAAAATGAACGTTCCAACAAAAACAACTGAACAATAGATGCGAAGCGGCGGGCGCTAACGCTTACACTGGCGGCGGCGTTGACGCTGGCGCTCATCGCGGCGTTGTGCAGGAGAGAAACCTGGGGAGGCGCAATCACGCAGTGATAGACCGGTGTTTCCTGCTGGAACATGCCAATCACTGCGAATGGGCAATGAGAGACAGAAGACTCCGACTGGACACAGAGACCCGCAGTCGGCTTTTAGTTAACGCGCACGCTGCGAATTTTTATTGTTCAACAACGCACAGGAGAAATCTCCCACCGGCACCACCTTGCAGGTCAAGATCCAGTGCCATATATACGGGGTGGCCAGTGAACGGTTGTGCAGCGCGAGAAGCCGGTTTTTTCAACCAAGAAACTCGCTAGCAGACGCTGCCTGCGTCGGCGTCGCGAGGCGCGAGAGGGCTTTCCAGGGTTGAGCCCATGGCTTACCTGAAGGAATTCTAATCGTGTAATTCCTCATATCTGTCTTGACATTGTTGACATGTCTTGACTGTATTGATATGGCTGCAGTGGTGTCTGTTATTTTAGGAAGTGTCCGCTATTGATACATGTGACGTGTTAAGAAACTGGTAATAAAGAAAAAAAACGAGAGAGGGGGGAGCGTAGGAGAGGAGAGAGAGGGGGGACGCGCATGCGCAGTGAGAGTGTGGTCGCCGCAGGGAGGGATGCCTAGAGAAGAGAGAGGGCAGAGGAGGTTTTTTAATCTTTATTTTTTTAAAGGGTTTGCGCATGCGCAGTAAGGGTGGTCGGCCGCACATTACCACCACCACCACCACCGCCACCACCACCACCGGATTGAACTTCGCCATAAGACGTTTCGCATCTAAAATAAGGATGTGCCTGCTTCTTTGCACAGCATATTGGTGCATTGCAGCGCAGAAAGAAGCACGTAAGATGAGAACGAATGGACAAGTTTGCGCTAACTTCTGACAAGAAGAGTTGACTGTTGGGCGAGTTGGTGCTTTGACAGAGAAATCATCGTGAGAGCGCGACTAAACACGACACGCAAGAAGTTTCTCCTTCTTGTGTGTCGTGTTTAGTTGCGCTCTCACGATGGTTTCTATATTTCTGACAAGAAGTTTTGGCCGACCCATGTATAAGGTTAATGGCTCATACTGGCGGCGTCCGACCGTCCGTCCGTCCGTGCCCCCCACCGCCAGCAAGACTTGCCGAAACTTGTTGCTATGAAGGCCACAGGCTCTCGCCGAACACACTTTAGAATTTACAAATTGTCCTTCAGTTTTTTTTACGCGTCATTCATCGCATCCCACATGCGCCATATGAAAGACAATTCTATTTACGACGAGTGAACTAATGGCGTGCTGACACACCGAAAGTGAAGTCTTAATTGACATCTCAACCTCCAATATTTCACCCTGACTCATTTTCTCTTGCAGCAAGTGTGGTCTCCGATCTTATAACTCAGTGCATTACCGAGTCTTTAGCAATATTTCGCGTTGAGATGTTACATTTTAATGTCTTGCTGCTCATCTAACAAGAAACACGGCCGCTCGATAAAGAAAGTTGCGTGCCCCAAAAGTGAGGTACGCCGCTTAGTTGAGGTGGTTGCCGCTATGGCGCCACAAGACGGGTCGCACCAAGGTTGTTCGATGAAAACACTAGTGTCCTTTTCTTGCGGGTTTTGTTGAGGAGCCTCGAAATCTCCGACAATATTATTGGCGCTCAGAACATCGACGGTCCTCGTTATGCATTCTTTTTCTCCGGAAACAAAGTGCTCCTATTTCCACATTTGGACATTTAACACCATTCAGTGTCATACTAAAATACGTGGTTGCCGAAGTCAACAGTGTTTCTTTTTGGTCAAAGACGCCACAAAACGCAGTGGCTCCTCGGTATACTCATATATGACGGGTTACAGCTAAAGCCCCTGAATAGGGGCTTTGGTTACATCGTCTCGCGCACGCCACAATCCTGGTTTCTCTTTCGTTTGCTTTTTAAGGCGAAAGCCTTTAATGTCTCATGCTCACGTTCGTCCGGCGTCCGTCCGTCCGCCGTGTGTGCGTCCGTTCGTTCGTCCGTCCGTCCGTCCGTCCGTGCGTCCGTCCGTCCGTCTGTCCGTCCATCCGTCCGTGTGTCCGTCCGTTCGTCTGTCCGTCCGTCCATCCGTCCGTCTCTCCATCCATCCGTCCGTCCGTCCGTCCGTGCGTCCGTCCGTCCGAGCTCTGGCATGGAGCCAGGTGGCCGCCGGGATGCGCAAGCGGACGCCGGTCGCGTCGGACACTACAGCGCTCGCGCTTTGATTGCGTAGCATCGCTGTGCCGAGCGTTTGCAATCATTCTGACCGACGCCGTCTCAATGGACACAGGCGTTCATGGAATACATTTTCGAATTTACAAAGGGTCCGTCAATTTAAGCGCTGGAACGCGGATGGCGTTTGCACGATGCGCAAAGCGCCAGAAAATACTAATGCATGCGAACGGAGGAAGATTAGTCTCGCGTCTCGCTGCGATTCGCGGTAAAAAAATTAAAAAAGAAAACACGCACACTTTCGGTTTGTATGTTATCCCACTGAGAGTGTAAAAAGTAAAATACATCGCATAGTCAGTGGAATAGCCACACGCTTTCGCCGAACACACTTTGGAATGTACAAAGTGTCCTTCAATTTTTTTTGTTCGAAAGGCGCGTGATTACGTCTCCTAGCGCCAACGCTGACAAAACTGTCAAAACAGCACTCGCGCTTATTCCGATGTGTTGCACAGTGACGCAACTGGCAGGAAGCTTTTTTTTAGGGGCGAAGCTCGTTAAAGCGGCACCCGTTCGTCCCTCGTCGTAGTGCGTAACCAGTCTTCCCTATTGGAAAAACTGCCATAGTGGGTACTGGAAAAGATAGTGGCTATAGCGGAAATAATGCTGGATATGCTGGAAATCATGGTGTTTATAGTGTACAGTGGTGGATGGCATAATGTACATGGTGGAAAGGATAGTGGACGATGGTGGATAGTATGCGTCCACTATCGCGCTGATGCTGGAAAGCAGCGAGGGAATGGTGGCTGAGGAAAATGATACTGTACCATGCTGGAGAAGCTGCGCCAAACTGTCATGGCGGCAATGACGTCACGTCCAACAGCATCGGAAGTGAAATTCGTTGGGCGCTGAGGCCGTGACCACTAGGGGTCGCCGCTGTCGTCCTCTCGCATTTTTCTTTCCTGTCATGGCGCCGCGCTGCTACAACGTGGTCATGGCGTGGTTATTGTGTTTGTGCTGATGCGGTTGATTTTTGCGCGGGCCATCGTTGTGTGTTTTATGTTGCGGTCATTGACTTAGGCGGAACTGCTTGAATGCATATGATGTGCGGTATGTGCAAATTGAGTGATCAGCAGCCGCCAGCTCCCCAAGTAGGATTGCTTTGCTGGCGATGAACGTGATTACTCTTGGAATACATCGTCTTCAAATGCTTCCGCATATTATCGATGAACAGCGCCGGAATAGTTTCTCGCAACGCGCTCTGTGGCGTGGGGAGTCGACGCGACAGTTCGTGCGCATCGGGAACTCACCACATTGCCGCGAGACCGACGGATATGCCCGCAAACGGGGTCGTCAGCGGCCGACGCCGACTCGTCACGCCATTTGAAGACCGGCGTACGTCGCCAGTGTACACTGCCAGCATGTTTTCTTCAGAAAGATAGGTTGCTCTATGCATGTTATGCATTATCATTGCTCGATGCGTTATAGCCAACAGATATTGAATGCGGCGGTACTGAATGCTCTTGCAGTTGTGTTGAACCTGCTACCACACGACGTTTGTAAAGAACTTAATCGCTACTGTTAAAATTTAAGGTGCTCGTATATGTGAGACGGACGCACTACCCGCCATGAAGCTGAAAGCAGAGATAAAATTTTCGACAGAAAGGTGCTCATCTTACACAGGTATTTAGCAAAAAACCGTCACTGCACTTGAAATAACCGAACTAAAAAAATTATTGCTACAGCCACCGGGTTGTGCTGTAGCAATTTCGGTGATGTAGCACCGGGTTAGGGACAGGGAATCGGTGAGGCGCGATAAGTTGCATTGGTCGATGTTTGCTTAGCGGTTATTTTGTGTCATTTGGTGAAGCAATAATGAACATTGTTTATGCTAGCACCCTTGTGCACTGATAAATTTTTATGTTGGACAGAACAGGAATTTGTTCAGAATCCGCCCCTCAAGGATAACGAATTGTTGAAGGTGGGTGTCGGGGGAAGGTGGTGGAGGTGTCGGCAGTACAGCGCCAGCGAAAACTGGCCGGCTGTGTATCCCCGTAGGCCGGCTTTCGGCATAGTCCACTGTGAATTTCATTTGCCGCTGCAATGGATGAAAGTTTAGGCTGTGGTTCCTTTTTTTTTTTGTCTTGATGGGCTAGCGGATCGCGTGTTTATTTTGTGAGGGGAAGGTTATTTGACTACTGAACTAACCCGCTTGTGGTTTTCAAGAGATTTATTTCAAGAGCTGCCATGAAGCTAACGTTACCGGCCTGCTGCGAGGACAACTAATTGTCCCGGCACGGAATGCCGACACTATTCCGTTTACGTCAGCTCGCGAAAAAAAATTATAATAACAGCCGTTAATAGCTAACCAGCTCTAGTAATTTGTGGTGCTATCATACTGCATCATGAAAGACACGTTTAAACTACGCGACGACAACACGTTAAAACATAGAAACACACACATGAAGCGCAGAAAACAAACACCGTGCGCTTCATGTGTTGTTTATTTCTGTGTTATCTTCACCCAGATTGAACATGTCTGCTATATCTGTGAACCAACTAATCGAACAACATACAACGCCTACAACTAGGACTCACTATGTATTTATTGTGCGAAAGGAGCAGTGTACGTAAGGCGCATCAATGTGTTGATTACCAAAACAAAGCATTCCTATTTTTGAATGATGCTTTTTGAATGTTTTTCAGGGTCTTGGAGAAATGCATTTCTTTGTAGTCACTTCAAATAGAGCCACCGAGGGAGAACCGTGACGCTGTTGGGAAGGTTTTCTACTAGGGTTTTCTGCAGAAGCTGCTTGTATAGGCAAACGTGTAAGCAAAACACCAAGAAATGTAGAAAAGTGAATAAAGTTATTCACTGAGTCAGGCTGTTCCTTGATTGGTGTAAACAGGCTATTATTGTGCCTGTTTTGCCTGATAACACATTTGCAACACAAGTCAACAATTTGTTTTCTGTGCTTAACTTGTGTGCCTTATCTAACAGGAAGATATGTTTTCAGTTGTAACAGAAAGAACATTGAGAAAAAAAATGTTTCATTGACTAATATACCCGCCATTTCGTACCTGCTACATACCTTGTACACAGTATACTATCTACCCACCTGAACTACTGTCCACTATCCAACCAGCATCCGCTATCCACTATCCAACCACCATCCAGTATCCACTATCCAACCACCATCCAGTATCCACTATTCAACCACCATCCACTATCTAGCCACCATCCACTATGCCATCCACTACATTAATCCACTATAATGGTGGATGGTGGTTACCACTATGCCCAGTATTTGTGTTTTTCCAATAGGGTTACGCTTTGACCTCCAAGGTGGTGCCGGTGGGATACTTCTCCTGTGCGTTGTTGAACAATAAAAAATTCGCAGCGTGCGCGTTAACTAAAAGCCGAATTCTTCTGTCTCTCATTCCCCATTAGCAGCCATTGGCATGTTCCAGTAGGAAACGTTAGTAGAAGTAGAAGTGTTAAAAGCCGACTTCTGCTGTCTCTCATTCCCAGTAGCAGCCATTGTTTATCTCCAAGGTAGTGCCTGGTGAGATTTCTCGTGCGCGTGATTAAACAATAAAAATTTTGTTCAAAACGCCGTTGATTGATGAAATAAACCAACGAAAGACGCCAGATGTTTTCTAAAAGCAAAACGAAAAGACGCCAGATGTTTCTAAAGCAAAACGAAAAGACGCCAGCTGCTTAACGAAAGACGCCAGGTGTTTTCTAAAGCAATGGTTTTATAATCAAAACCATATCGCGATACAGGTTTGTAGTTGACGATGCTCGTTGCCGTCGGTGTGTGCTCGTATGGATAAGGATGCCGCTGCAACCAGTGCAAGAACCACTTAGCTTACATTTCACCGACCACAAAGCGGTCATAATGAAAGGACAACGGAAACCAGCAATAAAAGTTTGATAAAACATTTAATCAATCGTTTCACGTCAATTTTATAGGGCGAATTAACGGAAGAAATTTCACGGTTTAACCGATGATTACTTCCGGGAGCTTCGACCAATCTCATCATCATTCACCTCGTGGATCTGCCGTCAATTTTTTTTATCGAGCGGTCGTGCATGATAAATGCTGAACATCCAAATGTATTTAAAAATTCAAAACATGTAATTTCACCTACCAATAATACACGCTGCTCCTTTTGCATGCTTACATTAAAGAATGTGTGGAGGAACCAACACAAAAATGTGGCCCAGCTTCGTGCGGCCATTTCACGGTTAACTATGGAGAACTTGTTTGTAATACCCGAGACGGAAAGCAGGCTATATTTGCGAGTTCTGTAGAAGGGTATGGAAGCAGTGTAGTAAGAGCCCTTTGGTTTTCGCAGCTGTATCTTGTTCAAATAGAATGTGATAGCGGGCACAGAGCCATAGAGCTTTTCGCATGGTCGCACTATTAGTTCTGAGGAAACATGCCGCGTCATTTGATGGGGAATTGTTATTTCGCATCCCATCACGATAGGAACAACATTGATGGCCGTTATGCAAATGCTAGAAGCGAATACTGACGATTGACGGCACAACCTGGGCGTAGAGGTTTGGTGTTCGCCAGTACGCTGTGGACGAAAGCAGCCACGCATTGAAAAAATTTGGTGAGCGCCCGGCACCCCCCGCCTTTATTAGGCGTTCCTGCTCAAGAACGCTTATAATAAACATTGCCTGCAACCAGGAGTCGACAGCCTGCGGCCCGCGGAGCAGTATTATGCGGCCCTCGGCACGACGCCAGAATGACCACCGCTCTGCTTGTCATTTTTTATCTGAAGACCGACGGCAGTTTTGACCGCAAACGGGGTTAGATAGGTACAAAGAACGGTCGCCTCCATTTGGAATTGTCCCCCATATTCGCCCTTAGCCTGACAACGTCTTCTCTTGCTTGCTCTGCACAATCCAAAAGGACGGAAGAAAGATTCTTTGTGGAAATATTCGGTCAGGAAAGGACATTTATCCGAGGAAAAAGCAAACATCTGTTCGACAAGCTCAACTAGGTCGCTAGATGGGCAAGTCGGAAAAAGTCATTCATATTTGTACTCAGCGCAAACGCGAGGCAGAGGACAAGCGAAATGAAAAAAATTCCCCATCTCCCGCTAAAGGGAACCATGTGTGGACGCGAAGCAGCGGGGGAGATATTTAGCTTGAGCGGGAGGAACGTCGCCGCTCTCACTTCACGGCAGCGGTCGGGGCGCTCATCGCGGCGCTGCACAGGAGAAAGAATGAAACGCGTGCGCCGCTCCGTAGAGGATTCCTAGAGGACAGCACGGGGGGGGACAGTAGGAGAGGAGAGAGAGGGGGGAGAGAACGTGCAAGCGCTGTGGGGGTGTGGGACGCGGGAGCCGCTTCGTAGTGTAGATGATTCCTAGAGGAGAGAGGGGGGAGATGACGCGCATGCGCTTTGGGGATGTGGGACGCGGGCGCCGCTCCGTTGAGTAGATGATTCCTAGAGTAGAGAATGGGGGTGAGTGTAGGAGAGGATAGGGAGGGTACGCGCATGTGTTGTAGGGGGTGTGGGACGCGGGGGCCGCTCCATAGAGTAGAGGATTCCTAGAGGAGAGAAATGGGGTGATCGTAGGAGAGAGAGGGGGGAGGGGACGCGCATGCGCTGTGGTGGTGTGGGACGCGGGACGGACTAAGCCCCCCTCCAAATACATGCAAGCAAGATCAAGGATTGCGGTTAACCTGGGCTACAGACACCACCTGCCTAGCCATTGCTAAGCAGCCTCTCTGTGCTCTCGGCCATGACTCTGATGACTGTCGTAGTGGTTGACGGCCTTCATATTACTACAGTGTTCTGGTTCGCATAATGTGTGCTTCCCTACTTCATGAAAGTGGCCGGACGCGGGACGGGGGAAGGGGGGACGCGGGACATGGGACGCGGGACGCGGCAGGGACGGACAGAGCCCCGAGCATGAGATGCTTCGCATCTAAAAAATTCCCCATCTCCCGCTAAAGTGAACCATGTGTGGATGCGAAGCAGCGGGGGAGATAATTAGCTTGAGCGGGAGGAACGTCGCCGCTCTCATTTCACGGCAGCGGTCCGGGCGCTCATCGCGGCGCTGCGCAGGAGAGAGAATGAGGCGCGCGCGCTCCGTCATTTTCATACCGCGGAACTACCGTGGCGCCCCCCAGCGGAGTATGCAGCTGTCACACCACCTGTCGTGCGCGCCACTCCGTAGAGGATTCCTAGAGGAGACGACGGGGGCGTGTATTCCCTTTATACCACGTAGTGGGTGCGTAGCAACTTCGAAAACATTTCCCGCATTTACCCCGCATAATTGGTCGTGGTTTAAACCATGCTACGCATTACATAGTGTGCACAAAGGGATTGAAGTACGAACTAGGGACAGGATATCGCTATCGCGTTCAACTCTTAAAGGCGAAGCTTAAAGGTCCCCCCACTTTTTTAATGCCTTTGCTTACAAACATATATGCAAAACATCACTCCTCCCGCACCACGTTTACAAAACAGTCACAACAGCAGCAGAAACACAGGAGTAAGTAAAAAGAACATGATGCTCAGCATACCTCTTATAATTTGCGTTCAGGAATGTTGCTGTGCGCATGTGCAAAGCTCGGCAAACGCCAGCAGTTCTCACCAAGAAGCCATGATAATCCAAGAAATTGGCGGTAATGGTTGTAGTAGCGGTGATGATGTTAAATCACCTTTATAGCGCGTACCCCCAAAATGGGGATCCACCATGAGTCGGGCGGTCGGAGGTAGTTTCCAACAAATCAATCCCATAAAACGAGAATCTTCTTCACGACAGCTCCATGAGCTTATTGAGTGAAGATTGGTGACAGAAAGGTGCTAGCACGGCGCAGAAACAGGATCGCCGATATTTTCGGGTAAAATTACAAGCAATCTTAACGCGATAGCGTTAAAGAGCTCATTTCGCAGAAATTCCGGCGTCGGCGTCGGTGTCGGGGTCACCGTCGTTGGTTGTGAGCGAAAAATGATCATCTCGTCCCTGACCAAAAAATCGAGAAAGATGCAAATAAAATAAATAATAAAAATTTTCGGGTCCGAGTGAGGATCGAACCCAGGCCGTCTGCGTGGCAAGCAGGCGTTCTACCACACAGCCACGCCTCTTTTTTTTTTCATCATGGTATATAATAGAATGCGTATTAAAATAGTACACAGTCTCGCATACAGTTGCACAGTTGCAGTTCCATATACAAGCACTGTTGGGAAAGAAACGCGAAGGCTAATGTCCAATAGTCCAGGGAGAGTTCTTCATAATGTGCTGCACAAGAAAAGTGGCGAGGCTAAGCACCTCTCCAAGATGGGGTACCAGTCAGGCCTAAAGTCAAGTTCATCGTAAATATCTTTTAAGTGAATAGCCATTCGGATGAAATGTGTGCGTGCAGAGGTGATCGGCTCTGCGTTACGGTCCTGCATACGGGTCTTCCACAGAGTATGTATACCGATAAGGAAAAACATATCGTATTGCACTTCATCAAGAGATGTTGGCATAAGATAACGAACAGTGTACGAATTAATTGCAAAGTCTTTCTGCAGAGTTCGTTGGAGTACATCCCAGAATAGAATGGAGTCTTTGCAGCTCACGAAGCAATGCTCTATTGTTTCAGGTACATCACAGAGACATAACTGGGGGGTACTTTTGGCGCAAATCAAACGAGGACACAAACACACAAGAGAACAGGACGGGCGCCGAACTTCCAACTAATTTTATTCCACAGCGGAACGAAGATATTATAGCAAAGCCAAACCACATGATCAGTGCGCGCGCATCACATTTTCCTTAACAATCAGAGAACCGTAACGTGCTGCTGAGATAACTAATCTCTTTGTCTTGCAGGGATAGTGAAGCCGTGCTGACGCAGTCGTCGCCCCTTTGCTTTATGTAATAGGCCTCTATTACTTCTCTCTCCGTCTTTTCCCTTGCCCTGCCTATAAACTTCGCTTCCTTGAACTTGGGGTAGCATCCAGAGACCTTGCAATGCGTTGCCATCAGACTGCCAAATCCATTCTTTATATTGAGGCGGTGTTGCCTGGCCCTGTCGTTGAAACCCTGCCCGGTTTGGCCTATATATTCCTTCCCGCAACTCAAAGGAATGAGGTACACAACTCCAGATGCGCACTCAGTGAAAACGGTTGCATGCTTTGTAGAACACATGTTCTTTTCCTTTCTGCTCATCATAGCGCACATAGCAGAAAGTTTACATGGCGCTGACATTGCGACACGTACACCATGACGGGGATCCTATCTTTTTTAGATTGTGTGAAATTGCATGAATGTATGGGACCACTTGCACCGGTGTCTTATCTTCCTTTGTTTCTTCTGTGGACGTCGTCTTTGGGCGTGTCATCTGTTTCAAGGTGGTCTCGCACACACTGGATATCCAATCTGAATGATATCCAGCTTCCCTTATCCTGCTGAGCTGTGCTCCGACGCTGGCTGTCACAAGATGAATGCACGATTTTTGAAGAGCTGCTTTTAAGCACGTGGTCACAATGCTTCGTTTTATAACTTTTGAATGAGCGCTTCCATAGGGTAATAAGCCTTTCTTGCCGCGGGGATTGTACGCCCAACATATGTGCGCTTCGGAAGTGAACGAAACTTTTAGGTCCAAAAATTGTATTGCACCTTCGTGCGGCAGTTCAGAGGTGAATTTGAGGCCTTCGGCTTCTTGATGAAAAACAGATAAAACATCATCTGCTACCGAGCTAAGCTCTGGAATCGGCGAACTTGTAAAAATTACGAAATCGTCCACGTACCGGTAAACCTTGATCACGGGACCGTCACATAGCCGGCTTGAAACGCGTTTGTCAATGCGGGACAGGAACATATCACTTAGTACGGAGCTAACGAAGAGCCCATGCAGATGCCTGCTCGTTGTACGTAAAACTTGTTGTCATAGGCGACAGATGTCGAAGTCAGATAAAATTCTAAGAGGGATAAAAAACCTGTCGTTGGTGATGCCCGTCTGGTCCTGAAAGCGCTGTTCTCCATTTTCTTCAATCAGTTCACGGACTGCGGTAAAGAGGCCACCATGCGGAATGTTGTAGTATAAATCTGTGACATCTATTGAGAAGGCAGACTGTGCACTCTGAATTTCATTTGTCAATGCGTTCACAAGTTCCACAGAGCTTCGGATGAGAAAGGGGTCTTCGAAGGTTAGAGACAGAAGATGCCGCTGAAGGTACTTGGCCACGCACTGCTGCCATGATCCCCTCTCTGAAACGATGGGCCTGAAGGGGATGTCTGCTTTGTGATTCTTGGCAGTAAAAAAGATTTCGAGATATGACTCTTCCGCCTTCGCAACTTGTTTTTTGAGCGCCATCAAATTGCATTCTTCCAGTAATTTTATTGCAAGCTTATTTGCGCCAAAAGTACCCCCCAGTTGTGAACCAGTACCAACTAGCTCAAACCAGGATTCTGCTATCACAGAGACGGCAGTTAACCGTCGAAACAAAAATACCTTTTCTTTGTAACCAAGTTTTAATGGGTAGTGTTTCAGAATGGAGTTTATAAAAAATGTTTTTGAATTGGGAGATATATACATTTTTTGCGCCATCGGGCGTCAGAACATGCGAATATCATAATGACATCGTGGTTCAAAGCC
>JALIZH010001426.1:0-37377 GCA_030522465.1 Rhipicephalus appendiculatus
TTGGATCTTCTCCTGTGCGCTTAAAGATGACTTCGCGTCATGGCTTTTATATACAACTAAGAAGATATTTGGTGATTCATCGCCTTGTTCTTCATACCCTGCTTCATCTTCATCACAGTCGCGTGCACAGATGCGACGGCCGCCAGCAAGCACCGTTTTAGCTCCTGCTCTAAGCTGCCTACTAGTTAGGTTGTCTACGATTTGGCTGCACAGAACGCCAGGTGGTCGAAATTTCCGGAGCTCTCCCCTACAGCATCCCTCATATTCATGTCGTGGTTTTGGGAAATTAAATCTCCACAGTCATTATATAATATACTTAGGTTGTCTATAAGACCACAGGAATTTTTATTTTCCAAATCTTCGTCTGAGTAGGTGGTAGCCTCCGATAGCTCAATGTAGATAGCCGACACATCTATATCGTCCTCTTCGACAATTCTGACTATATCAGTTAAATTAAACCTGGGTATACAATAAATTGGCACGGAAGTGTAGTGGAATCACCCTAGATGGAGCGTAAAACAAAGGAACGAACCTAACCAAAATATGGAGCCTAAAGGCCGAGCGTGACCAAGTGGTAAGACGTAAAAGAACACGCTTGTTCGCGAGAAAGACTTTGGTTAATCTACTTCAAAATTTCACCGGATATTGCATAGTGCACGTGCTCTACAGGGACATGTGCATAACGCTATTGAAAAGAATAATACTACAAATAAATCTGTTTACCCGAAGGACGTTGCTCGCCGACGCCCTTAAGCGTAGAACCACTATTTCGCGCCTGTTTTAGCAGCTCCCCAATAAACAAAGAAAACTGCTGCCACACGGTGTCTCTAAGGAGTAGCCTGAGCTGTCACAAGGCGTATTGCCGTGATTTTGGCGGGTTTTTTAAACCTGTATAAAATGCAAGGCTTCGTCGGGATTTGCGTGACGATATGGTCACACTGGTACCCTAATGGGTTAAAACTAGGCCAGCGTTCCGGATGTAGTTCAATTAATTGACCATCTTCATCTTGAGTCAAACGACCATCATTTGTTCTTTTATAACAGGCAGACTCGTACGGTACGTCATAACAAGACGTCGGGCGTCGAGCGGGCGTGCGCTGGGCGCGTCTGTCATACCGCGAAGCGGGAATTCATGTTGCCATCCTTGACTGTGGGGCTGCGCTGTACTCCACAGCCGCCGCGCTCATTGTCGGTTGCCAAGGGGTCGAAAGAGGCGCAGTCATAGCCTCAAGTGGCGTGTACAACTCATGATGCCTTACACGACATTTCTCGGCGAGAAAGTTTCTCGCGAACAATCTGTCGAATGGTCGAAATTGCCAGCCGACCAAACTTTGGCGCAATCCGACGCATCTTGAGCGTTTCGAACGTTTGGCAATGCCGAATGATGTCGGACACAGAATTGAGGCTTTCTTTTCCAATGAGAAAATTGTACACGTCCTCAGCAGTTCCTTTTAGGAAATGACCGACTTTGTCTTCTTCCGACATGCTAGCGCAGACCACCTTGCACAGCCTTAACACTTCTTCGATATAAGTGGTGAATGCCTCACCTGGTAGCTGTGCCCGTTGCGACAGTGTTTGCTCAGCCCGCTTCTTTTTAGCGACTGAGTCACCAACACACGCCTTGCGGTCTTGTACGAAAACATCGCATGTTGTGAGCGTGTCCTCATGGTTCTCGTACCACACCAGGGCGGTGTCGGTCAGGGATAACATCACGTTGGTAAGTTGAGCGGCTGAATCCCAACCGTTCGACTTCCTCACTCGCTTGTCCTTGGTGAGCCACGCATCGACATCTTCTCCCGCTTTTCCTTCGAAGGGCGGTGGAACTCGGTAGTATTGGAGCGGACCACAAGGTGCTGTCCTGGGGACGTCTGCTTCTCCGCGCATGTCGAAGGCACTCATGGCAGATGGTGGGAGGCCGGCAAGTCGACGGCTTCGCCGAAGCTGCAGCAGTGATGGTTCCGTAGCTGAAAGCGCGTACCCCGCACCTCCACCACTCTGCTACGCTCGAAGGAGACAATCAAAGACTGAAAGGGGCCAATCATGAAGGGTCACCTTGTCGGCTAGTTGGTTGAACATATCTTATGGGTAACAGCGCGAAATACCAGGACAATAAAGGCACACAAACAACGACACGTAGCGCTGACTGACAACTCTGAGCGACAACGCTGACAGCGCTGACTGACAACTCTGAGTTGTCAGTCAGCGCTACGTCTCGTCGTTTGTGTGCCTTTATTGTCCTGGTCTTTCGTGCTGTTACCCATAAAAGATGAAAGGGATCGTTTATTAGGTCGTGAACGTGAGCTCAGGAGCGGCCGAGTAGTTAGACATCCACCTAATCCTCTTCATTTTCAACACCCGAGCGGCAAGCACGTTCACCGTGGTCTTCATTGTCTTTGTTCATGTGCGCAACAATACCTTATTGAGCTCTCGTTCAATCCTGGCGTGGGGCTCATTCTTGAGCTTAACATATTCGAGGTTGTCCTGACGTCTTTGTCTTGTCTTTATAGTACTTTCAATCGACTATCACGGTTCAGGTACCTTTGTCTGCTGGCAGGATGGTTACTGCAGGGTCTGCACGAAGTTTAAATGCTGTATTTTCGGATTTTCTTAGGTTCTTCCGTGGTCCTGTTTGTAGCTTTGAAAAGATTCCAATGACTTTGTACAGGCCCTTACTCATCGAGGACTCGGCCGGGGCTCCTCGGTAGCGGCCGCTGAGCGCGTGCTGCGAGCTCGCCATCATTTCTCGTCATCCTCTTCCATGGTTGGCGCGATCACAGCCGTCGAGCGCTCGCACACTGCCCCCCTCCCCTCGGGAATATCAGGGAAGAAGGACATGGGCTACGTCGCACCGGTAGCCCGCCCAACTGTCCTGGCCACTCGGCGGTCGCGTACACCACGGCGGACAGCACGTGGCGCACGCGCGGCGTACGTTTGGCGTATGTGTTCCCGTACAGGTGCGTGGCTTATGGCGAGCCTCTGTAACCCATTGTCGGGAGGTGCGGCATTCGATCGGAGTTTACACGTATGGACAAGGTCCACTCTGTCACCGGCCTACATCCAAGGAAGGTTTACATCATAATTCGCGCAATGCGAACACAACTGTGCCAAATGGCTGGGAGTATGGTAAGCTCCTCTAATGTGAAGGCTCAGAGGCCCCGGTATGGGAATGCATTCCTTGTGAGAGAGTCATACAACTTTGCTGCATTCGCAGGAGGTGCTTCCGTACCTCTGTAATGCAGCGTATTGAATGCCGCAGATTAGAAGTCCGTTCTTGTAGGCTGGTCAGAGAAGTTTCCAAATCATTCATGTTTCGGAGGTACCTGAATAGTGTGGGTTGTTGTGTGCCCGTGTAATCCAGCTTGGGTGGAGCCGCAACCTCTGATCATAACCCTCCCCACCTCCTCGAGCTACGCCACGGGCAACCTGTGGCTGGCCGCGGAGCTCACACGGCTAAGAGGGAGGGGCTAGCGGGCAGAAGTCCGATTGACTCCCCAAGGGTTCACCGCTGGCATGGCGTTGTTGCTGTTTTTAGTTGACGGCAAACAGGGAAGAGGGCCTTGCTCTGCCGTCGACCCCTATGGCATGGCTATCTTGAATAAAAGCATTCACCAAGAAAGCCACCGCCGAGTGGCGGGGGCACTAAGTCAGGTTGATGCTCGGCGAGCGTCTCTAAGCAGAACTGGTGCGGACAGCACGTGGCGTACGCGACCGCACGCCGGCATGGTTCGTCCACCACGTTTCCAAGGCCCCAGCGTTGTCTGTGGTAGATGGGGGGCTCGGCATCCACTTTCGGGCCAGCAGTCGTCGTGGCAGCCGCATTGCTGCCGCTCTATGTGGTTGCTTGCTCTTTTTGGTTGTGGACAACTGGTTCCTGTTTGTGATCAGTGTCGGCATTTTTGGAATCTGCTTACTGAGCCTTCCTTGCATCCCCCTCGTTGTTAGCTTCCTCCTCGTCGTTCTAGACTTTGCTGTCAGCTGACTCATCATGGGTGGTGGATGCCGTCGAGGCCACCTCAGCAGAGGCTGCCTCTTTCTCTTTATCCTCGCTTTCGTCCTTCTTACGGCGCTTGGAACCACATCTGCAGACTTACGGCACCACATCTGCAGACTTGTTTTCGAACTGGAGACGTGTCCTAGCCAGCAAAGCCTTCACCAGGGTCTTTTTCTCGGTGCGACACTCCATTTCACTGCCCGGGTTGTTTGCATACTTGTTCTCGCGAATGTGTGCCACTGCGTTCACGGCGCTCTTCAGTTGCCCTCCACGAATCACTTCATTTTCCGATATGACCTTGTTCAGCAGTTTCTCAAGCTCGTGGTCGTCCCGTTTTTTTTCCTTCATATTTTTCTTTCTCTGCTCTTAACAAGCGTCTTTGTCTCCTTCTGTTCTGTCTTAATGCGAACTAACATACAATAATGCGAAGAAAAGTTTAGGGGATGTTATTAGTAGGATATGCCATGTGAAGGTGAAGAAAGAAAAGTGGACGAAAAGATAGCTTGCCGCGGGCTCGGCTACCGCGGCGGCAACTGAGCCACCGCGGTGGTCATCGCCCCGTCCACTTTATGGGGTGTATATGTGCATTTAAACGTGGGAGCGTCTACCAAAGCAAAACGAGCCCTTAAAATTTCCACTTTATTTCTTCTGTTATTTCTTGTCCACGCCGTCGGCTGCACCTTCGCGGTCCGCAAGGCTGTCTCACCTCGCGTCATCCGCCCACACGGCGTCTGCCTCCAGTCCAACCTCGGTGACATCCCGAACGCCCTGCTGATACCAGAGGACCTCTTCTTTGCCGCCCTGGAACTCCCCGACCTCCGGCCCGACGATCACCAAGGTCACATCACCAGACGGCTCAGCACCCACGCTTTAGAGGGCTCGATCGTACCCGCAGAGGTCATCGGCATCCGGTGCCGCCACGTCGCAAGAGCCCGCATCGCGTCTACGCCGTTTGCGCTCACTGCGACGTCAGACACGGTACGCTGCTCCGTCGCTCCAGGTTGAGACTACTTTGCGGCAGCGTCGTCGAGTCCCATGGCGCGCACGGACGGGGTGCCGCGGATGGTGAAGAAATTGACCAGGTGGTCGTGATGCCGTGAAGCAGACGTAGTCGGTGAAGAGCAGGCTCGCTCGGGAGGAACGTCGGCCGGTGGTGGTGGAGCATAGTAGTGCTTCCGTAAGACCGGCTCTGCAAATTGCCGAGCAAAGTGGGCGAGCTCCTCGAGTGCAGACAAGGAGCGGCTAAACAGGTATGTCTGGTCGCGGGGGCGGCATCGTCGCAGAACGTGGGCGAGGACTGTTTCAGGAGCACCAGGATTGCCGCTGAGAAAGAGCTCCTCAATTGCCCGAACATATTCACCGAGGTCGTCCTCTGGGTGCTGTGTTCGAGCGTGAAGGTCGCAGCTGAAGCGGAGTCAATGCCCGGCGGCACCTCGCAGTGCCACAGGCGGGACCCGTTGGAGCGTATCGAGGTCCGAGAAGCCGCAAACGGCCAGTAAAGTGCAAAAGGTCGTTGACGAAATCGATGGCCGCTTCGCTCACGTCCTGCCTAGTGAAGCCGGGAAGGTCCAGCGTGTCGTCAAGCCCACGGGCTGCATGCGTAAGTGGTCTCTGCGCTAGGCGGCTGTCGCTAAAGACGCGAGAAGGGCCGCGACATATTCCGATAATTCCGATATTAACAAGCAGTGGTAGCTCACCAACGGGTTACCTCAGTGTCCATGGCCACATGCTCAAATCAAATCAAATCAAATTTTATTTCAACATTTGTGAAATACAATGTTGAGGACCATGAACAAAAAGCCAGCAAGGCTTGACGTGGTCCATGGCCCCATTTTTTCGAGGCAAAGATAAAACAACAAATGGGAAAAGCAGTCTAACACTAAAACTTAGAAAATATAAGATGTTCGCACTCAGAACTCTGAAAATGAGTCATTATACAAACTTATAAATTATATTTGCCATCGATACACGATGAAAAGCTCAAAAGCAATCAAAGTAAAAACAGAGAAAACAAGGTGAACACAAGAATAGAAAATTTTGTACTACATGTACACAAGATTTCTTTTGCTTTTGGGGGGGGGGGGGGGGGGGGTAAAAAAATACATTCCATTACAATGCCTAGCCTATATATAAAACTTGAAACTTGACTGGCATAGTACAAAGGAAAAGAGGGAACAGAGTTATTATGCAGGAAATACACCACATCATGAGCACTACCACATAGACGTTTGCACTGAAAGACATGTTCATTCGATCGTACAATATCATGAAGTGTTATATTATGTTTTTCGTGTTTAAGTGATATGGTAGTCTATAACGTAGCATCTGATAGGTATAATTTGTATTAGATCTCGGTATTTCCCATCTTTCGGAGCTCCTTGTATTGGTTGTTTTATGCTCTGGCATTAAATTAGAAATACGTTTTAGGGTATCGTTGTTTTTTTTATACTGTTCTGATAACTTCTTATTAATATATATTCGTAAACGTTGGGCATTGGTAGCAGATTCAGTTTTTCGAAGAGAGGACTCGTTGGCGTTAGGTAAGGGACATTTAGAATACAACGCACAATTTTCTTCTGCATTCTATGGAGGGTATCGGTGTTAGTAAGTGTTGTAGTGCCCCAAACAAGATGACAGTAATTTATGTATGATAAAAAAGAGGGATTCATACAAAAAGAAGTTTAATACTTTCTGGAAGGAAAAAACGCAACTTGCATAGTATTCCAGTTAGCTGAGAGAGTTTACCCAAAACCATTTCCACGTGAGCATTCCATGATAAATGTTGCTGAAATATAACACCAAGACATTTAAAGGAGGGTACAATTGGCAGAATGGAGTTATTGAGATGTAAACTAGTTCGAGTATCAATGTTTCGATTTTTTGGCCTAAAAATTACGGCCTTTGTTTTATTGACATAGATTTTTAACGAATTTGCTGTGCTCCAAGATGATAATTTTGATAGCACTTTGTTGGCTTTATTCACGACATCCTCAGCATCCTTCGCTGTTACAAGAATTGTAGTATCGTCCGCATATATAATAAATTTTACATCATGATCAATACTCACTAAATCATTAATATAAATACAAAAAAGCAAGGGCCCCAGGATGCTTCCCTGTGGTACTCCTGCAATCAGTGGTTTCAAATCGGACGCGTGACTATTGATAACCACTTTTTGCATGCGGTGCTGAAGGTACGATTTTATTAATTTCAGAAAAACCCCCGAAAGCCGTAATAGTTAAATTTTTCTATAAGTGTGGTATGCTTTATGCAGTCGAACGCCTTTGAGTAGTCCACAAAAATTCCCAATGTACATAGCTGAAGTTCGAAAGATTCTAGTAATATTTGCTTTTGCGTTAGAAGGGCAGTTTCTGTAGACTGACCTTTCGTAAATCCATATTGCATATGTGTCATTAATTTATGCTTAGTTATAAAGGATGTAATACGGCCGTGAATTAATTTTTCCAGTGGTTTTGAAAAAATTGGTAAGACCGATATTGGTCTATAGTTAGTTAAAGCATTTTTTTCCCCCTCCCTTATGTAACACTATAACTTTAGCAACCTGGAGGCTTTTTGGAAAGATGCCACAAGATAAAACAAAATTGTAGATGTGTGTCAGGGCCGGAGTGATGGCATCTAATACATACTTTGCGGGCCGGATTTCGAAACCATCAAGCATCGCAACATTTACTATTTCTGATTGATAAAAATGTGTCAGTTTTTTCCCTGGGTGTCGTAGGAGCCAGAAATGCAGAGTGGCTGGTTCGTGAACTTAAAAAATTCAAACACTTAGGATCATGAGAACTCTTTACTAAACTTAGGATCATGAGAACTCTTTACTAAATTCGTAAAATACTCATTGGAAGCTTCCGCTAATTCCTTTTCTGATATTACATTTCCATCAATCGTTATATCCCTGATAGTCTCCTTACAGTCACCACGACCAAGAACAGAGTTAATACTGTCACGTGGTCGTGACGTTGACCCAAGCAGCAGTCGGTATGTTCAAGATGAAACTGTTTATTAGGCCGAACTTGTGGCCGGTAAACTGAAAGTCAGATTACAGCAATACACGCTGGCACTGATAGCGGCGAACAGAGCGTCGGCCGTCGATGAACTGAACATCGTTGGAGCGCGCCGGCTTTTATGCATCACGCGTCGAACATTCTAGCCTTATCACAGGTCATCGCGCAAGCTCTGGAATAATCTCGAGTGGTCGCGTCTTGCGTGCAATCTTAACAAAACGATCTACAACAATCGCGAAGGTTCTAGAACAATAAGGCGCGGTTTGAGTCGAGCTTTGCTGACGGTCTCTGTGGGCGAAAACCGAATACAACAAAAGTGAAAATAAGAATAGCGCGTGGCAATGCCCCCTCTGAAAAGGCATCGTCCCGATGCTTAAAACAGAACACGGGGGAAAAATGCATGCAACAATAAATCACAACAATAAAGAAAGAACGTACAATAATTAAGCAATAAGTGCAGTCCTCAGGGTTTGCTAACGCGCGTAATACGGCTTGAGGCGCACGACATGGACGACTTCAGGTCGCGCACGGCGCCGTTGAGAGTTCGTGATGCCGTCCGGGACGACCTCGTAGTCCAGAGCACCGAGACGTCGAAGCACCTTGTACGGCCCGAAGTATCGCCGAAGAAGCTTCTCACTGAGTCCCCGTCGGCGTATTGGCGTCCACACCCATACACGGTCACCGGCTTGGTATTCCGTGTGGCGTCGTCGAAGGTTGTAGCGGCGACTGTCAGTCCTCTGCTGGTTTTTGATCCGTAGGCGGGCGAGCTGTCGTGCTTCTTCGGCGCGCTGTAGGTAGGTGGTCACGTCGATGTTTTCCTCGTCGGTCACGTTTGGTAACATGGCGTCGAGCGTCGTTGCCGGGCTCCGTCCATAGACCAACTTGTATGGCGTCAACTGCGTCGTTTCTTGTACGGCCGTGTTGTACGCGAAGGTCACGTACGGAAGGATGGCGTCCCACGTCTTGTGTTCGACGTCGACGTACATGGCCAGCATGTCGGCGATGGTCTTATTTAGACGCTCGGTCTGGGTTAGGTCAAGATCGCCTGGGTTAGGGTCAGCCGTACAGGCCGTACCTCTGTCGGTGATGAGAACCTCTGGGGCGCCGTGTCGAAGGACGATGTTCTCAACGAAGAACTTGGCTACCTCGGCGGCACTGCCTTTGGGCAGGGCTTTTGTTTCGGCGTAGCGGGTGAGGTAGTCGGTGGCTACGACGATCCATTTATTTCCGCAAGTCGACGTTGGGAACGGCCCCAGAAGGTCCATCCCGATCTGCTGGAACGGTCGCCGAGGAGGCTCGATCGGCTGAAGGAAGCCTGCTGGTCTTGTTGGCGGTGTCTTCCGTCGCTGACAGTCTCGGCACGTCCTTACGTAGCGGGCGACGTCGGCGGCAAGGCGCGGCCAGTAGTACTTTTCCTGTACTCTTGCGAGCGTGCGAGAAAGTCCGAGGTGTCCAGCCGTCGGGTCGTCGTGTAGTGCCTGGAGTACTTCTGGTCGCAATGCTGAAGGCACTATGAGAAGGTAGTTGGCTCGAAGTGGCGAGAAATTCTTCTTTATGAGAACGCCGTTTCGCAAGAAAAACGAAGCGAGTCCTCGCTTGAATGCCTTCGGAACAATGGCGGTCTTGCCTTCAAGGTACTCCACAAGGCCTCTGAGTTCCGGGTCGGCTCGCTGTCGTTCGGCGAAGTCGTCGGCACTTATGGTTCCCAAGAAGAAGTCATCCTCCTGGTCGTCCTGAAGCGGCGGGTCGACGGGGGCGCGAGATAAGCAGTCGGCGTCGGAGTGTTTTCGCCCGGACTTGTAAACGACGGTAATGTCGAATTCTTGAAGTCTCAGGCTCCACCGTGCGAGGCGACCAGAAGGGTCTTTCAAGTTAGCTAGCCAACACAAGGCGTGGTGGTCACTCACAACTTTGAAGGGTCTGCCGTAAAGGTAGGGGCGAAACTTGGATGTAGCCCAGATGATGGCAAGGCACTCCTTTTCTGTTGTGGAGTAGTTGGCCTCTGCCTTTGATAGCGACCGGCTAGCATAACTAATGACCCTTTCCAGTCCGTCAGTCCTCTGCACAAGAACGGCGCCGAGTCCTACACTGCTTGCGTCGGTGTGTACTTCTGTTTCGGCGTGTTCGTCGAAATGCGCAAGTAACGGAGGCGTCTGCAGGCGTCGTTTTAGTTCCTGAAATGCTTCCTCTTGCGGCGTTTCCCACTTGAACTCGACGTCGGTCCTGGTGAGGTTAGTGAGAGGCTCGGCGATGCGGGCGAAGTTTTTAACGAACCGCCGGTAATAGGCACACAGGCCGAGAAATCGACGCACGGCCTTCTTATCGGCGGGTGGCGGGAATGTAGCGATGGCGGCTGTCTTCTGCGGGTCGGGGCGTACTCCGGACTTGCTTATCACGTGGCCCAAGAACAAGAGCTCCTCGTAGGCGAAGCGGCACTTTTGTGGCTTCAGGGTGAGTCCGGAGGTCTTTATTGCTTGAAGTACAGCTTCAAGGCGCCGGAGGTGTTCGTCGAAGTTTGAGGAAAAACAACGACGTCGTCCAAGTACACAAGACAAGTCTGCCACTTCAAGCCTGCCAGTACGGTATCCATTACACGTTGGAACGTCGCAGGCGCCGAGCAAAGACCGAAGGGCATTACCTTGAACTCGAAGAGGCCGTCTGGTGTGATAAAGGCGGTCTTCTCTCGGTCTCTCTCGTCGACCTCGATTTGCCAGTAGCCTGTCTTGAGGTCCATCGACGAAAAGTACTTTGCGTTGTGGAGTCGATCCAGGGCGTCGTCTATCCGTGGGAGGGGGTACACGTCCTTCTTCGTGATCTTGTTCAGGCGACGGTAGTCGACGCAGAAACGTAGCGTGCCGTCCTTCTTCTTCACCAAAACCACGGGAGACGCCCAGGGACTCTTGGACGGCTGGATTATGTCGTCGCGTAGCATTTCGTCGACTTGTTTCTTCACGGCCTCGCGTTCGCGCGTCGATACTCGGTACGGGCTCTGTCGAACTGGTCGAGCACTTTCTTCTGTAATGATGCGATGTTTCGCAACTGGGGTCTGTCGAATTCTCGACGACGCCGAGAAGCAGTCTTCGAATCGCAGGAGCAGGGCCTTTAGCTGGTCTTGCTTGACCTTCGGAAGGTCCGGGTTGACGTCGAAATCTGGTTTGGGACCTCGATTCGTCGAAGCAGGTTCGGTAGCATCGGAGAGTGCGAAAGCGTGGCTGGTGTCCATGAATTTCTCGATGTGGGCGACCGTCGTACCAATGTTAACGTGCCTATATTCGTGGCTGAAGTTTGTCAGCAGTACCTTTGCTTTGCCATCACGCAACTCGGCGATGCCTCTTGCGACGCAAATCTGACGGTTTACAAGCAGGTGCTGATCGCCCTCGATGACACCTTCGAAGTCTGCGGGCTTTTCGGTGCCGACGGAAATTATGATGCTGGAGAGAGGCGGAATGGTGACGTGCTCTTCTATCACGTTCAATGCATGGTTCCCCGGCGTCGTCTGGGTAGGCAGAGCTTTTCTGAAGTTAGTGTTATTGACTCAGATCTTAGGTCGATGACGGCGCCGTGGTCACTTAGGAAGTCCATTCCAAGTATCACATCCCTGGAGCAGTTTTGTAGGATTACAAAGCTCGCAGGATAAGTCCTGTTATTGATGGTGACTCTCGCCGTGCAAACACCGGCCGGCGTTATTAGATGACCGCCAGCGGTCCGGATTTCAGGGCCTTGCCAAGCAGTCTTCACTTTCTTCAACTTCGCCGCGAAAGGGCCACTGACGACGGAATAGTCGGCTCCAGTGTCGACGAGGGCGGTGACGTTGTGGCCGTCGAATATTACGTCGAGGTCACTGGTTCGTCGTCGTGCGTTGCGGTTGGGTCGCGGCGTCGGATCACGGCTGCGTCGAAATGTTGCTCTGCTTGCATGTTGCGCCGTCCCGTCTTCGTCGGTCCGCGACGTTTCGTCGGCAGGGCTTCGTCTGCTTCGCGTCGTGTTCTGTAGGTATTGTCGCGTTGTCGTCGTCGGCGGCGGCCTCGGAGGATCTTCGGCATTTCGTCGTACAGCAACCGCACCTCCATCGGTTGCTGCCCTTAGTTTCCCTGATACGGGCTAGGCGACCGGCCCCGGTTTGGGCCAGTGTACTGCCGGCGGTGCGGTGACATGTAGCGGCCGGGTGACGGTGAACGGGATGACGGTCGTTGTTGTTGCCACTGTGTTCCGGTAATGTAGTCGGCGATGTCGCGAGGTCGTTCACCCCGCTGCGGACACGGCGCGTTGACGGCGAAACCGCGCAGCCCCATCTGTCGGTACTGGCAGCGGCGGTAGGTGTGGCCGGCCTCGCCACAATGGTAGCAGAGCGGGCGGTTGTCAGGGGGCGCGCCAGACGTCGGTTTTCCTTGGCGCGTAGCGCTGGCCGACAGGGGGGACGGTAGGGCGTCGGTCGTGGTGGTGGTGGCGGCGTCTGGCGACGGAACTGCGGCGATGCGGTGACTTGATGTTGTCGCGGAACGGGAACAGGACGGCGGACTGCAGCAGCGTAGGTCATAGCCTCTAGATGTGGCTGCGGGGGTTCGGGGACTCCCAACGCTTGCTGGACTTCGTCACGAACGATGTCGGCGATCGAGTCCACTTGAGGCTGTGGCGAGGGTAAAAGCTTGCGCAGTTCCTCGCGCACGATCGCTCGGATCGTTTCGCGCAGGTCTTCGGAGCAGAGGGAATGAACGTCTGCATACCCTGGCGTCGAGCGGCGATTGAATTGGCGGGTGCGCATCTCCAGTGTCTTTTCAATCGTCGTTGCCTCGGAGACGAATTCTTGGACAGTGCTTGGTGGGTTCCGCATAAGCCCAGCGAAGAGCTCTTGATTTACTCCTCGCATGAGGAAGCGGACTTTCTTGTCCTCGGGCATAGCAGGGTCAGCGTGGCGAAACAGTCGTGTCATTTCCTCTGCGAAGATGGCCACGCTTTCATTCGGAAGTTGGCTCCGCGTCTCCAGCAAGGCTGCGGCCCTTTCTTTTCGGACGACGTTCGCGAAAGTCTCCAGGAAAGCGCTGCGAAGAAGGTCCCATGTTCGAAGTGTGGACTCCCGGTTCTCGAACCAGGTCCTTGCTGCGTCTTCCAGGTAGAAGTATGCGCGGCGCAGTTTTTCGTCGGAGTCCCAGTTGTTGAAAGTCGCGACTCGTTCGTACGTTTCTAGCCAGGTCTCAGGGTCCTCACTTGGCGATCCATGGAAAATGGGTGGCTCTCTCGGTGGCTGGATAACGATCGGTGCAGGGGACACAGCGGCCGTCATCGTGCCTGTCGTCTTCGTCGCCGTGGCTTTTGGCTTCTCCGGCAGGAGTCCGTGCTGCGGGGGAAGTCCTTTCAGTCTGCGGCTGGCTCGACTGTCCGTGGCGGGGTGGGTGTCTTCGTCACGATTTGGGCTGGGTTCACGGCTTGACGGGGGGCGTGCGGTACATGAAAGAGGCAGCACCTCCACCAGATGTCACGTGGTCGTGACGTTGACCCAAGCAGCAGTCGGTATGTTCAAGATGAAACTGTTTATTAGGCCGAACTTGTGGCCGGTAAACTGAAAGTCAGATTACAGCAATACACGCTGGCACTGATAGCGGCGAACAGAGCGTCGGCCGTCGATGAACTGAACATCGTTGGAGCGCGCCGGCTTTTATGCATCACGCGTCGAACATTCTAGCCTTATCACAGGTCATCGCGCAAGCTCTGGAATAATCTCGAGTGGTCGCGTCTTGCGTGCAATCTTAACAAAACGATCTACAACAATCGCGAAGGTTCTAGAACAATAAGGCGCGGTTTGAGTCGAGCTTTGCTGACGGTCTCTGTGGGCGAAAACCGAATACAACAAAAGTGAAAATAAGAATAGCGCGTGGCAATACGCTTCCAAAGAATATCAGATTTTTTCGTGACATCAACGTTAAATAAATTTTGTAAGTATATTCTTTTCTCCCGGCGTAAGAGACTGTTAACTCTATTCCTTTGGACCTTAAATTGACGCAAGGTTTCTTCAGAGCACGTCGAAATAAAACTATGAAATAAGCGATTTTTAATGCGTATTTCCTGTAAACATTGATTTGTGACCCAAGGCTTTCTACTCTTGCGCGCAGGTTTCAGAACCTTGTACCTAAAGCATTTCTCATACGCAGTTTTAAACTTTTCATGAAAATATTCGTAAGCGGTTTCGGGGTTGCTAATAAGCAGTAGAGGTGACCAATCAATCAGCAATATTTCATTACCAAAATTGTCTAAGCTGTGTGCATTTACGTCCCGTACAGTCAAAGGAATACGATTCTCGGTTTCTAGAGACATGGCTTGCTTAAGGAATAGAAAGATTGGGAGATGATCGCTGATGTGAATGCCTACAACACCAGATGCTAAACGTGTATTTTCAATATTAGTTATGAAGACGTCTATCAGTGTAGTTGAGCCAAGTGAAATATGAGTAGGATAGTTAATTACATTTTCAAAACCATTGGATTCAAGAATCCTACATAATTCTTCCCGTGGTTTCGAAGTCTTCAGGAAGTCAATGTTTATATCACCTCCCATAATGAGTTTGAAGCGGTTATCATTAATCCAGCTTAGGTAATGGTCCATAAAAGAGAGGAAGCTAGGTATGCTCGTACCTGGAGGTCTGTATAAAACACAATACACATTATCATTGGATTTCACCGAAAGCACTTCATAATCAAGAGTAGCAAAGGAAAGAGACTCAATTATTTGGCACTGTAGCGTGTTTTTTGCCATTAACCCTTTCAGACGCCACCTATGAAGAACTGTCTGTAAATGGCTCAAAATAACACAACGTTATTTCAAGGCACTCAGTATACTCTTCCAACAAAAATAATGTCACAATATGTTCATTTATGTGCGTTATAGTAACTTATTCTAATTAAGTTGTAATTAAATATCTGTTTATCATGAAGTCATTCATGGTCTATTTTAGCATAAATAGAATTAAATCTCGGGCTAGAAATATAGTACAAATCTATTTTTCGTTATGTCCATTTAGAGCAAAGGAAAATTATACTTTTAACATGGCTCGCAGGACGCGGCTCATCGAACGACTCGTCGAACAGGTAGTACCTTCAGCAGTGTAATCATACGCAACAGTACGCTGCGAAATGAAGTTAAATGAAGACAAATTATTATGCAGCAGGTTCAATCTATCTGAAGCTCAATGTTTCTCGCTCTCTTTTAGCCCCTAGTTGATACAAGGAGCAAGAACAAGTCATGTACACAATTGTGTACATAGCGTCTCAAAGGGTTAACATAACGCCTCCTCCTCTTCGGGAGGGCCTATTTACAAAAAAAAGTATTAAATCCGAGCAACTTGAACACTTCTGTGTCATTTTTAATCCAAGTCTCAGTTACCATCAGTACATCTGGAGTGAATCCGAACGAGGCGAAAAGCGCAACAATTTGGTCTTCCTTGTTTCTAACTGATTGTGCGTTAATGTGGATGAAGGACAAAGAATTCTTGTTTCCTGCGTACAAGTTACCGACTTCGCAAGGCGAAAGATAAGCAGAGCCGAAATGTTCCATCGATATGACGTCATTGAAAGAAGCCATCATTTTGCTAGTCGATCTTATCGAGATCCGAGACGCAAGCTATGCGCAGTGCTCGGGAATATTCAGTTTTCCTTGCGAAAATCTTTCCGTCCCTTGTCCACGCAAAACGCCAACCCCTTTTCCTTCTTTTTTCGCGATGGTCTTGCCCAGTAGCTTTTTCAGTTCGAAACATAAATGTTCATTGATATAGACTGGGGCAGACTGTGTGAAACCGACATCAGTAGTTGAAAACCTTTTCTTTCTAGCCTTTTCAAAAACTGCATCGCGTTTCGACCTGTTGGAAAACTGCACAAGAATGCTTGATTGCGTTGGGACTTTTGTTGGAATCCTGTGACATACCTCAATATCACTACGTAAAATGGGTTCACCAACAGCAGCACCAATGTATTGCAATATTTCCGGGATACTTTCATGCTGTAAAACCGGAATAACTTTGATTTCTAGGTTCCTGTTTCGCGAGTACTGTTCCAGTTGTACTATCCTTAGTTCATTTGCCTGCACCTGTTTCTTAAGGAGCGCACACTCGGACACAAGGCAAGCATTCTGAGCCTTTACATCTGTATTTTCTTTCTGAATGGCCTTCATAGTAGCATTCATTTCTTCAAAACGGTTGTTAAACATTTCCATACTAGCTTTCAGTTCTCTATTTTCTTTTCTGAATTCCCTTTCTAAAGAAGCGAGCATGTCGCGAATTTCCTGCTTCATTTCTTTCAACATTTTCAGCATCTCAGGATCAGGTGTCATGTTAGAATTAGAGGTGTGCACGGGCTCCGGGTAGCCCGAAAGCCCGAGCCCGGCCCGGCCCGCGGGCCGGGTTCGGGTATGCGGAGGTCTTCCCCATCTCGGGCCTGGGCCGGGCTCGGGCTACTCATCTCGGGCATCGGGTGGGCCGGGCCAGGTGCAAAGCCCGCGTCAAACCAAATATATAGACGTTTGCCGGAATTTTCTTCAACGATGAACCCACTGATCACCTTTGTGATTATTTATCCATGCAATCATCCTTCTGACCTGCATCAGAGATACTACACTTCTGGAAGAACAAGGAGTGTAATTATTCTAAGCTTGCTATGCTTGCGAAAAAAAATATTCGCGATTCCGACTACCAGTGCGAGCAGCGGACGGAACTTCAGTTCGACGGGATATGTGATGCAGGAGCGCCGCAATTCACTGATGTGCGAATCACACCACAGCTTGTTATTTTTACACAATTTGTAATCTTTGTATACAAACTAACATGTGTCGTTTGCATATGTTTAACTTTGATATGTTGAATAAAATGCCACATGATAAAAAAGTGATATCTTGTCTCCGCAGCAAACTTTCATGGGCCGGACGGGCTCAAAGCCCTTTAGGGTCGGGCTCGGGCGGGCCTTCGACGCAGTCAGTGGGTCCAGGCCGGGCTCGGGCTTGAAAATTAGGCCCGTGCACAGCTCTAGTTAGAATACAAGAACAAGGCAAAAAAGCAAGAACAATGAGGCAAGATGTGGCAGCGGCAACAGCAATATTGAAATCAGTCTTAAAAGTAGATACAGGTGTGATTTCTAACCTGCAAGGGTAGAATGCGACACACAAACTTGAGCCGCGTGTTCCCAGCGCTGCCGCCGCTGCCCAAATGAAGCTTCACGGTGTCAGCATCGCCTTTTTTAGAATGCGACACACAAACTTGAGCCGCGTGTTCCCCAACGCTGCCGCCGCTGCCCAAATGAAGCTTCACGGTGTCAGCATCGCCTTTTTATCTTCTAGTAGTCTGCGTGATGGCGGCTGGCGATCGTGCCTGGATACGCAGGGGGGTGGATGCGTCTTGTTGTGTTGATGCTCGGGGTGCTTCCCGATGGGCGCCGAGTTGTGGGGTCCTAGGCGGCGGCTGGCCAGGAAACCCCTCAGAGACGAGACTAACAACCAAGGTGCAGGTATTCACTTATCGAGAGGTCGGCCGCGACTGCTCATTAGCGGCCGCTTAGTGCGTGTCACGAGCTCGCCATCATTCCTCGTTCTCCTTTTCTACGGTCGGCGTGCTCGCGGCCGCCGAGCGCTCCCACAACGTTGTCCCGTACCGTGATGTCTACGCCCTGTATGCCGTCTTCACCTACTGCAATGATCTGCGGCAGAGGTCGTAGAAATGGTCTGCGGCAGAGGTCTCCCTAAATTGTGCAGTATCGAATCCGTCAGAAAGGGCGGCGCCCGCTTTCGGTAGGAAGGCCATGTGCTGCAGGACTGCGGTAATCTAGTACACTATGAATATTTTCGCCAGCTCATACCGTTCACTGGCAACATTGTGCGTTCACCGGAAACGCACCGTAGAAAACTTCCCGTTTGTCTTGTTTTAGCGTCTTTTAGCCGGCATTGCTTGCCGCAGCTGCTTGTGTTTCGTTGTTTTCTGCATAGTGAATTATTCCGACGAAGCGCTCGCGACTGGGGCGCAGCTCAGTTGTGCCAGGATGCAGTCTGCAATTCGGCGCTAATTTTCTATCGCAAGTCAAAAGGTTCTGTTTGTCGGGAGATGAAGGCAGAAAGAGTGACCTGGCACGAGTCCCGGAAGAGCCTGCTGACGGACGACTTCCAGACAGCGAGCGTGCTCGAGACGTCGGAGCCACCAGCTACCACGTCCAGCGAGCTGTGTCCTCCTACTGCTGGCGACTTCGCCTGAGCCTCAAGTCCGTCTCTACCGGGACGTTCGCCTGCGCACACAAGTGACCGGCTACCCTGCAGGGAGGCAACGAGCCTCACCCCTCAACGCACCGGACAACTGCACACTTGTGAGACTGCGCTTATTTGTTTTGTTTTCTGTTTGTCGCGGGCACGGGCCCGTGGTAGAGTGCGTGTTCTAATGCGTCTTTGTTGTGAAATATAGCTGCCTTTTTGTGTCCGCACTGTCTCCATCCACTTCGCGTCACACGCTTGCGACGTGACGAACCTAACCACCACATATCTGGCGTCCGCGAGACAGGACTGCTCTTAGTCCATCTAACAAGAGCATCACATTCCATATGTGTGTGTGACGGTCGATGATGGAGGCAAATAAGCTGACGGCGATTGGAAAAGAACTAGGTTTGTGTGGCGCAACACTTAAAGAATGGATAGACCAAGAACGCGCACGCAAAAAAAGAGGCACGTGAAGCTCGTCTGGCTGAACGCAATGCAGCGAAAGAAGCCGAGGCGGAGGCCATCACTCGATTAAAGGCAGCGAAGGAAGTTCTCGAGCTAAAGTTAAGGTTGCGTGAGCTAGATGCGACAGCAGGTAGCACGACTACTGGGCAGCTTACCGAGGGTGTGCCCGTAGGCACCACGCAGAGCTACCAAATCCGCATAAACTCATCGCAGCATTTAACGAAGTGCGCGATGACCTGGACGCATATATCCAGCGGTTTGAGCAGGTCGCTACGAGGCAAGATTGGCCACAAGACAAGTGGGCTTTATCGTTAAGTCTTTGCTTCACTGGATAGGCCTTAAGTGTTGTAGGTAGGATGGCACCTGAGCATGCCATGGACTATGCGACGTTAAAGAATAACGCTACTACAACGCTTCAGGTACACGGAGGAAGGCTATCGAACAAAGTTTCGATCGGCGAAACCCGATAACTCAGAAACGGGGCACGCAGTTTGCCGGACGTCTATTAGGTTATTTTGACCATTGGCAGGAAATGGCCAAGACGGACCGGACCTACGATGCTCTACGAGAGAAGATCGTCTCAGAACAGTTTCTCGCACAATGCCATGAGAAACTGGCAGTCTTTCTTAAAGAAAGAAATTGTCAAGGTTTTGACGAATTAGCGGAAGCTACAGATCATTACCTGGAGGCACAGGGGTTGATTAACCTTGGAAAAGGGAAAAGTGAAAACTTGAGCAAACCACCAGGTCAAACTCGAATGTCTGAGCGGCAGGAAGGAAATGAAAGTCCGCAGTGTTTTCTTTGTGGTAAAAGGGGTCATAGAGCTGCCGACTGCTGGACCAACACAAAGGGTCCAATCACGAAGCCACCTTTTGGTGGAAAGTGCCACGGCACTGGGCATAAGACAGGTGACTGCCGCCCGCAAAAGGCCAGCACTGTCGAGCAAGCATCGTGTTCCTTACAATGCGTACATGATCCGCAAGCCACTAAACCACAGTCACGAGCTTTCCACTGCGTTTCCAGAACTGTGGAACGCGAGAGAACACAAATGTCCAAACTATACGAAAAACGTATGCCTACAGCCGCGGGTAGACTTCAAGGACGGCCCGCTACAGTTTTACGAGATACGGGATGCGATACCGTTATTGTGAAGAGGTCCCTCATATCAGACAGCAGACTGACAGGCAACATTTCCTCGGTCTGTCTTTTAGACAAAAGGGTGCTGAAGCTACCTGAGGCAGATGTGGAGATAATTTCGCTCTTCTTCTCAGGCAAGACTCGAGCCATCTGCATGGACAACCCCTTGTATGATGTTGTCCTAGGTAATGTGCCAGGCGTTCGTGATATCTCCGATCCGGACAATGACTGGAAGAGACAGCCTTACGCCCTGAATGTCGCAGAAGAGTGTGCTAGCTTCGAAAATTACAGCGGCTATATCTATGCATCCTGCTCCACAGATGCCGTAACGTCGGCTGCCTGTGAGACAGCCGTGAAGAAAAAAGGTTATAGCTGTAAACCGACAGGCAACGCCAAAGGTGCACCTGCTACCAGCAACAGTTGTAAACCACTTGGACATTAGCCCACAAGACTTGCGAGCCAGGCAAAATCAAGACAGCAGCCTGCGGAAATGCTTTGAGGCTGTTAACCAAGAGGTGAAGACCAGGTTCGCTGACATCCTTTTCTTTATGAAGGAGGGGATTCTCCACCGCAAATATACGCTGCGTTAAAAGGGACAAACGGAGCAGCTTGTGGTCCCAACGAGCCTCCGACATTATGTTATGAACAAGGCTCACGAGGGGAGTTCTTTGGGGCGATCGAGGAATCAAACGAACCAGAGACCATGTGCTCGAAGAGGCCGGATGTTCAGTCGGACATCACACGATTTGTTAAATCGTGCACCACGTGACAGAAAACCTCTCTCAAGAATGAAGTTGGTCGAGCATCAGTGGAACTTATTCAACTTGAAAAAGTCACCAAGAATAATATGGAACCATTATCTCGTACGCCACAGACAGCAGATGAGCGATCCTTCGTTCCATTACAACGTAAGGAATCGACTCGAGACGTCAACAGATCGGAATCTGTCTCTCCTGAACGACTCTTACAAGTGACAGGTCTGCGACAAACCATGGATGAACCAGCGGAGTCCACCTACGACACGTGGAAACATGCGACAGCATATCGGCCACGATGCTTCCATAGCCGGAAAAAAAAGTGAGATCATTGCGCCGCCTGATGCAACACGACTTCTCGACTGCGTATATAAAAGAGTGTAGCACGTAGGCGTAGAACATATAAGCTGGTTACCATGTCCATGAGGTAGTCGTCTAGGAAAACTGTGTCTGTTGTAATAATGGGCTTTAAATAGTTGTAAAGGCATGGTGCTGTACAACGTAGATATCCTGAAACTTTAGTTCGCTTGATTGTTTGTACCTTCACATGGTGTGCACTTTTGTGACCGATTGTGCCGAGTGTGCGGTGCTCGGAACTGTCAACTGTTTCACGTACCGAGTGTGCGGGGGCTCGGAACTGCTTTGGTGTGCAATAGTGCTTGTGTGTGTGTGTTTCCGTCAGTTTGACCAACATGAAAGTTCTTCTAACGGAAGAACTTTCTTAAGCGGGGGTGAATGTGATGAAGTACCTGAAATAATGCGGGCGTAGCAGACGACAGCGCTGCATCCCCGAGAAAAAAGACGAAAAAAAAGAAGCAGTTCGAAGCTCACGCAGAAGTTAAAGAGAAAAAAAGAAAGAGCTCGCGCAGAAGAGAGCTGTTGGAACACCGGCAAGACGTGGCGAGAGAGCCCAGAGCGAACCCGCGACTACGCGCGAGGTTCGGAAAGCCGGGCTGCTCTTTTCGAGCCGTTGAAGTCGTCGGGCCATGGCGTGACCTGGCACGAGTCCCGGAAGAGCCTGCTGACGGACCACTTCCAGACAGCGAGCGTGCTCGAGACGCCGGAGCCACCAGCTACCACGTCCAGCGAGCTGTGTCCTCCTACTGCTGGCGACTTCGCCTGAGCCTGAAGTCCGTCTCTACCGGGACGTTCGCCTGCGCACACAAGTGACCGGCTACCCTGCAGGAAGCAACGAGCCTCACCCCCGCAACGCACCGGACAACTGTACACTTGTGAGACTGCGCTTATTTATTTTGTTTTCTGTTTGTCGCGTTCACGGGCCCGTGGTAGAGTGCGTGTTCTAATGCGTCTTTGTTGTGAAATATAACTGCCTTTTTGCGTCCGCACTGTCTCCATCCACCTCGCATCACACGCCTTGCGACGTGACGAACCTAACCACCACAGAAATGTTCGCGAAGCCGGGAAGGATCCAAGCGAGAAGTGACGGAGGGTAGGACGGTGTGGTGAGTCTTCCAAGAAGTTATGTTAGAGTGAGTCGTGTAGTGTGGTCAGTCGATCTTGAAGAATCGAATGATAACGCCATGGGAGCTCTGTTTTGAAGAGTGTCGCCGGGACGACGATCAGCGCTGGAATTCGTTTGAGTGTTTCCTGAAAGAGAAATATTCGAGAAACGTTTGACGAATTGTGGGTTGCACACGTTTGGTGAAATCGCAAGGCCTTTAAGTGCAGTTGGATAGTTTCTAAAGGATGAGGTTGCACTTGTAGCGAGGTAAGTTTGTTCCCGTTGCGTTAAACACCATCTAACTGATGTTGTGAGTTGTAATTGATACCGGCCGGGTGTGCAAGTTTGTGCGATGCTTGTGCTGCCTTACCTGGGAATACATTTTGTTTGTGTTGTCAACTCTTGCCTCTAACTCGGTGTTTGGGCCACAGACGGTGCACTAAAAGAACCTAAATTTAAATTGTCTGTGATTTCTTGGTGCGTTTCGATGGGCCGTATGTCGGACCTTGGAATCTGCCCGGCGATTGCCTCCATATTAAAGGGATCACTGACACTTTTCGCTGCAGATGATTCAAGCGGACAGCCTTCATGGAGAGTATTGAGGCCCACTCTACGAAATATTGGCCCTTTTAGGGCAAACTTTCCTGGCTGACAACAGACTGTATCAAGGAGACAGCTGGCGCCGAGGTGTCGTACTATGTCGGTTTGTTGGTAGCCGGGCACGCAGCCGCGAATTTACGTCGGACGATGCGCGTCACATGTTCAGTTGTGGACGGTCACAAGAGATGGCTTCGCAAGGCGACGTTGCAGCGGCATTGGGTAGGCGGTGTAACTGGTGCGAAATGCGCCGACTCTTCGCTTCCTCGAGGCAGCGGCACTTCTTAATTACGGTGTCGATGCTCGTTACGTTGGTAAAAACGAGCAGGTTGAACGCATCGGCGGCGATACCTTTAAAAATGTGCGAGATCTTGCCATCCTCGGACAAGTCGTGATCGGCCATTTCACGCAAGGCTAAGACGTCTTGAATGTAGGTCAAGTAGGGCTCGGTTGACGTCTGGGTACGTACGGCCAATTGTTCCTGTGTCACCAAATGGGTTGCTGAAAACGTCGCATAGCTGTTGTTTGAACATATTCCAGCTTGTAACTTCATGCTTGTGGGTTTCGAACCAGACGCGAGGAGTCTTGTCGATATTGAAGATGACATTCGCCAGCATAACGGTGGGATCCCTGCTATATTACTTGCTGACGCCCTCGTACGTACTGAGCCTCTTGTCCACGTCAACGTTGTTCTCTCGACTAAAGGTGCCGGGATCACGAGGTTGCGTTAAGGTGACGTACTGGGTGGCTGTCGTTCGAGTTGGTGGCGTAGCTGGCGAAGGCGCGTCTTGAACCGGAGTCATGCTAATGGACTTAAGGAGGCGTCCACTGCGGAGCTGCGTCGTGAAAAGTAAATTACCGCACAGTAAATTACATGTAAGTAACAACAGTCAGTCCGTAGCCAGCAAAACCACAGGTCACACAACAATGTCGATTTCTTCACCTTTTCTCCCAGCAGCATTTTCGTGAGTATATCCCACTATGCCCAATCAAAAACACATAACGAGAGTTTCGTTCAGTATCCTTTAGAACTGTAGCATAAAGGAGCCGCCAGGTTAATGGCAAAAAACATCCACGCCATGCTGTGAGTTGCAGCGCGCCAGCGAAATCCTTGGCACCACCTTGGCAAACACGCCGCCACGCAGCATCCTTATACAAGATATAGCGTGCTCTCAGAACGCGCGAGTACAACCGAAGTCAGACTTGGTTTTGTTCTTGTCAGTAGGATTTTTGTTAAGCTGCGGAAAGCCTCAATTGAATACTCCCGCGCGATGCGCTGGCAGCTCGATCCTCATAGATCCGTGACGTCACACTCCTCGCTCATGATTGATCATTTGTCTCACGGCACGCGTCATTTGCTGAAGTATTAGTCTCGGCCAATTTCACGCGGCACCATGCAGTGTTGCCAGGTTGGGCTATATATAGCCAAATTGGGCTACAGAAAAATGGTTTTGGCATCGACTTGGGCAAGTGGGCTATGTGGCTATATTTGGGCTACTGAAAATCGGCAAGTTGGTTTTGTTCGGGCTCCAAGTGGTGCCTTCATGATCAATGCTCCAGACGGGACTCTCATCGAGCAGAAATGATCTCTAAAGGCGCGTTCAGATTTCGCCTATAAAGGGCTGAAATTGGCAATCTTCACCACAAATCCGCACGCTTCTTCACCTAAGCGAGCAGAAACGTGCGGCGAGCACCAGCGGTCTATGAATATTTCGACAGCGGAACGCCTTTCCAACTCTCCGGAAGCCATACTGTGGCTGTACTAGCATATGAACCACGTTACTTCAGGCTTTCTGCAATTTTGGCGATTCCGTAGTGGTTAACATTGTGTTCAATCAGACTGCAGGTCCAACGCGGGTGGTGGCGAATGCTGTAGAGCCTACACAAGTTCGAGTACATACGCCGCAAAGATTGATGAGTCATGCACCTGCCCGAGATCATGAATAATGAACCCACGCCTTTCACCCACTATCAGATTTCGGCGCCGGTGCTCACCGCTAGTGCTTTGCGTGACATCTGCGTTGCCTGGATCAAGCTTATCAAAAAGAAATCAGTTATTTATCTACCACATTTCACAACGGGATGGGCTACTAGTTATAGTGCTCGACTGCTGAGCGATGGTCGCGGGATCGAAACCCAGCCGCGGCGGCCGCATTTGCAGGAAGGCCAAATGCTAGAGGCCTGCGTGCTCATAAAGGTGCACGTTAAAGAACTCCAGGAGGTCGAAATTTCCGGAGCCCTCTACCGCGTTGTGTCTCGTAATCATTTCGTCGTTTTGGGACGTAAAATCTCGGCTATTATTACTATCTTCCGCTTCAGCTAATTTACCCTTCATTGTCTCAACAACACTGCATTATACAAGTACAAGTGAGCATTTTCTTTTAATTGGTGGCACTAACTCAACTCGACGCCTCAGCTGAATATTCAGGTGGCAAAGGCTGGTGCCTATGATAATAAATTTGTCTAGAAAAGCACGAAAAATAACCCGTGGCTCTGTTTTGCGTCATTTGTGAAATCCTGCAGAGTTGGTAACAACTAGTCCTGGCATCGGAATGTCCCGTTCCAAAGGTAACGGACTAACGAGACGTAGCTTGGAGAATTTACTTTTCTTTTAGTTTTTTTTTTTAAATTAAACTGTGCTGATTGCTTAATGAAGCACCCGAATATCGATACTTTCACGTTCTTTAACGCAAGCTGTTTGATACACTAACGACGGTTTCTACAAAAACCGCCAGGCCTGCGCGGAACTCGCAGCACAGCCACAGCGAAAGCTGGGAGAGGGGCCTTTCTAGAGCCTTTTTTAAACGTTCTTGGGGCAACTACAACAACCGCACTTGCATGGTACCCACTACGCCATAAATCATAATTTTTGTGTAGTGAGGAAGCGTCTACTATGCCATTATTCGTCATTCTTCAGGAAAGCGCCATACCCATTACACTCTTGTAACGCAATATGTGCACTTTGTTGATGCTGTGGCTGACGACGATGAAGAATTTCGCCTGAGGCTTTTGTAATGGGTTGGAGCATTGAACGACCCACTCGTTACGCAATTTGATTTGTGCGACGGCTGGTTCTTACTTTATTGTTCTAAAACGCTTAACAATACAAGTTAACGCGATTCCTTACCCGACATGAAGCTTGCATAGGGTCAGTTTGCACCGCAGTTTCAAGCAGTGGCGTAGCTCAGTGGTAGAGTGCTGGGCTGCCACGCAGAAGACCCGGGTTTGATTCCAATTCGGTCATAGGTGTTTTTTTACTTATTTAGTTTTTTTTCTTATTTCGTGCGATATTTGTTACGGACAGCGGCGGCGGCGGACAACTACGGCGCAGAAACGACCCTTGTTGTGATCTTATAACAGCTTTCGCTGTAAAAGAGATTGTAGCAGTCGAATGTGAATCTGTAAATCCGCAAAAAACTGAAAATATGAATGGCTATATATGGCTACAAATATTTTTGCTCATTTTTGTCTGAGGCAACATTTGGGCTGCAGTGTGTCTGGTCTTTTGGCTGCGCTGCTTTGGCGGTACGCTGGCGGCACTGGCGGTCGGTTTTGGCACGCCACACTGGCGGCACGCTGGGGGACTCAAGATTTCTACCATGTTTGACGCTCGTTGCATGACGTGAGCTTTCTAGCCGCTTGAGCGCCAATGCAGTAAGCGTCGTCCAAGTTTGTTTACTTCTGGTACTAAAAAAAATATTGACTCTACTTGTAAGCTCTCTAGGCAACTACGCTAGCTTTCTGTCAGGCAGTTTTATTTAGTTTAATTTAGTACCTATGTAGTTGCCTTACATCCCATGATGCCCCAAGTGACTGCATAATGTGTGAGGGCTAGTAAAATGTATTGTTCTTTCAATTCCGCTTTAGGGACACTCATAAGTTGCTGGTCATGACTTCGGAATCTCTCCCGTATGCGCTACGGCTTACTTTCATATTTCATGAATTTATTTAGCTTGGGAGATCTTCCCGGCTAGCAACTTACCAATATGTACATATTTCGTAGAGAAGGGCTTTAGTTAGGGCGAGACTGGTGCGACATATGCAAAGTTAAACAGCGCGAAAGGCGAAAAAAAAAAAAAAACCCGCACTGTGCGCCTTGATACAGTCTATGCGTGTTTCCTTGTGTCCTCCTATTTCGTTGTGTTTAACTTTAATACACACATATTGTTGTACAAAGGACAAATTATATCGCTCTGTTTACAACAACTTTGAACTGTAGTTCTCTCGAGGAAACGCTGAAGATTATCCCTTGTCGAAGGAGCAGACGCAGAAACAGTAGAGTAGAGTAGATCCTTTAAACCGTGGCACACACCCACGCTGGGGGGATTGGCCAAGAACCGGGTAGTTCAGCAAGAAATTCTTAAATATTAGGTTAGATGTCTATTTAAAGATGAAAAGAGAATTAATTAACCAAAAATTGCAAATCTTAATAATATTTGAAACAGTACCCGTAGGGGCTGCGGGCCCGCTGTTCTATTCTGCCTCGTTCTCTTCTGCTTCGAGCAGCCGAGCTCGCTCAAGTGCCCGAGCGCCGCTCTTGCTTCTTTACACTCGAACACGCTGCGACATTCAAAAGCCAGCTGCCGCCTCTGGAGGCGGGATTGACTGTTGCGCACCGGTCTGTCTCGGCCACGCAGTGACTGGGTTCGAGGAGGCGCCAACGATGTCTCTGGCGGGCGGTACTGGCTGTGCCTGGGTGGTCTCTCTTGGGCACGCCACAACGTGTCTTGCTCAGGTGTCCAAGCCTCAGCGGACCGACATTGGCTGCATCTATGCAGCCGCAGGTCTCGGTCACGTTTCAACTCATCTGGGAAATTTGATGATGGTCGCTCTGACGGTCGACATACTGTGTCGTAATGACTGCTGGTCTGAACCGCGCTGGCATCTGGCATGCGGAACTGACGATGGTGACTCAGGAGGATGCACCAGTAGTCGGTCGTGTCTCCGCAGCTTTGAATAAGTGCATCCGCTTCGCGTCTATGCACTACCACCACGCGAGCAAGGCAAAATGTACGGGGCTGCCAAAACAGGGGCGTCCATTGTTTCACGGCTTAGCAGTAAGGACGCCTGTAAGTGGGGCAATAATTGTTCTCTTGTCTCAAAAAGGGGGAGCAGAATGCATGGGCTTGCGTTCCATGTGTTTAGTCAAGTTGGTCGAATTAGATTCCTCGATCCCGACCAGCACGCGGTGACCGTCCACGAATTCGGGCAGTGACTGCTCTCGAGTCTGCGGTAGCTGTCCCGGTGGGCCTGAGAGAACGTTGATGGTTGTGGTGGACATGTCCGGTTCCTTGACTTGGAGCGTCTCAGGCACTGGACTATCAGAATGTTCATGTCCTTACGCGTTGGCGAACATGGAAGCCGCATCGCGAACAGCTAGGGCTTGTGGGCGGTATTTTTATCTGGTGGGGCGGCAGTCGCGGAATCCGAAACGTGTGGCGGGTAACGGTGTAGAGCACGTCTACCTGAGCGTCCGCGATTCCGTTTGCGCAGGGGCTCCGGGGAGCAAATGGGCAAACGAAGTACTTCCCCACACAAACTCTATCTCCGAAAAAGGACTGGTTGGCGGAGAATAAAGCTGCACCGCCGGGATGATTTCCTTCCCGTGAGGTGCATTGTCGAGGTGGTCAGCCTCACATTTCCCATCCGCGGCGGAGAATGGGTCGGCGGGAAGGAGGTAAGATTTATGAGAAAGCGATCGAAAAAGAGTGGTCCGCTTGGCACACCACTGAGGCGAGGATTGTTGTTGAACACCTTCGTAGTTGTGCCAGGCTTTGGCAGCATATCAAAGGCGGTCGATGGCCACAAGCCATCTTCGATGCTCCAGCCAGGCATAGCGGGTGCCGAGAGCGTTTACTGTTTTGGCTCACAGGGCGGCATCGTCCTGGAACCTTCGGAACTACGGTAATTCCAATGCAACCGTAGATGACAACGTCGAGTGCAAGGATCCGGAAGTTCGCACGGCGAAACGGTCTAGCTCCTGGGCAAGCAAGGACGTCTCCCGCATGACGTCCGTGGTAGGTCCAGTGAGGAGCCAGAACAAGCAGTTGCAATGACTGCAGAGAAGGCGGGGGCCGTGGTACTCACGCCGGCGGTTGAGACCCCGCAGTTCGAAGGCGCGAAGCCCTGAAATTGTTGGGACAAGTGCGTGGCTTCAGGAATGATTCTTGCAGCATCGCTGGTTGAGCCGCCTGGAGAATTATTGACGGCGGCCGCGGAATATGTTGTCGCAGCAATCAGCGCGGTGATGTCATGAATCACTGAAGTTTGGTGATAGGGCCGTAGAGTCACCGATGAGGCCTGGACGCCTTTCCCGGAGGGTGCTTGAAGCACCGGTAGCCAAGCGGGTGACAAGGAGGCTTGGACGCCGTCCTTGCCGAACGGTGCGTCCTGCGGCGGCCGACTTGATGTTTTCATGCCCTATGAAGCGAGGGTGGCGTTCCTAGACAGATGGCTCCACGAGGCCGAAGACGGACGAGCACAGGCGGTTACTGTCCTAAGGCTTCGTTTCCAGCGATTGCGGCATTGTCGTGAGGAGACACAAAGACAGCCCCCCTAGCTGCGGGCCGGCTGTGCTATTCTGCCGTGTTCTGTTCTGCTTCGAGCTAGCCGAGCTCGCGCTAGTGCCCGAGCGCCGGTCTTGCTTCGGTACACCCTTTTATATGAATGCTTATCTTGAACCAACTTTCACGCCTGCTTGAACTATGTCTTCCCTAATTTTTTTCACTTGGTCACCATACAATGACCAAGCGCGCTTCTTTCTGTATATCCATGCAACCGGTTTGTTACGCGTACTACAGCATCCGCCTTTCGCGAAACGTGCCTGAAAATATCGGAACCTTCCAGGTTATTTTAGAATCTTTTGATAGGTTTGAGCGCGTAAATGCGAACCGTTGCGTTTATTCTGGAAATAGCTCAGCCACTAGCGATTAAACTCGAACGTTCAATGTCGCATGGATAAATGCCGATGAGCCTTATCAAAGATCAGATTATCGACGGCCGACGCTCTCTTCATCCGCTAAAGGCGCGATAACACCAAGCGCGGATCCTGATGATGATATGTTGTGTTTAGTGGCGCAAGGGCCATTGTTGGCCAAAGAGTGCCAGGACGATGGTTAGAGAGTGACGAATAGTAATGTATGTTGGCTGTATAAGGGCCTAAAATCTTTTGCACTAAAGGTGCTTAAAACATACAAATAGTAAAATCATGACGGTGAGGTGAAAGTTCAGTGATTGGAAACAGTGTCATTGATGAGAATACGAGAGCACTACGGCCTTGCAAGAACCCTTACAAGCAACGACCGCGCAGACGAGGTCGCTCGATCAGCACATGATGCTACCCAATCCACAGCCATAGCCATACCGTTCACAAGAACTGATGCAGCCACAAGGCTTCGTTCGCTGGCACGTGACCTCACACTGGCACAGTGGAACTCTACGGAGTTCACAAATACTTGGCTACATCACTTGGATCCCGATCTCAAGCTTCGTCTTCCGTCAGGAATATCTCGAGCTGAAGAGACTCTTCTGTGCCGCCTGTGGCTTGGCGTGGCCTTCACAAATGCATACTCCTTTCTTATTGGTATGGCCAGCACCTCTACGTGCAATAACTGCAGCTGTGAAGAAACGATCGCCCATCTTCTGTGTGAGCGCACCCGTTTCAATTCGCCAAGACGAGAACTTACGGAAGCACTAGATAGACTGGATGATCGCCCTTTGTCGGAAGAAAGAATTCTGGGCCCCTGGTCAAGTCCATCCTCAGCCCAGAAAGCTTTGAAAGCATTGTTACGTTTTTTGCGTGCAACTGGTCTGAGCGACAGACTTTAAGACTCTTTCTTCCTTTATTTTTCATTCTCTTCCTATCTTTTTTCTTTCTTTCTTTTTTTCTTGTAACATCTCTTTTCTCTCATCTTTTACTCCCCTTACCCCCTTCCCCAGCACAGGGTAGCCAGCCGGTCCAAGAACTGGCTAACCTCCCTGTCCTTCCGCTTGTTTCCCTTCCTCCTCCCTCCTCCTTACAAGCAAGGGCCCGCAGGATAGTGCATTCGGAAGATAGTTTCGCAGCAGCATCCTCTTTAAGAGGATGTGCTACGAATCTCCTGTGGAAATGACTTTTAATGTGCCAGCGTCTTTCAAAAAGTTTAAAATTGCTTCTTGATTAAAGAGTGGTTCATGACCTAAAGACATTGCTGGATGAAGTGGGATATTCTGACGGTATGCTTCAAAAAAGTGCTTTTTTCTTTCCAGCTCTAAGTCGCAACATTGTAACAGGACGTGACGCACGGTGAGTGCCTGCCCACATCTACCGCAGCTCGGAGGTTCAGTACCAGACAAGAGGTGACTGTGCGTGCCGTAGGTGTGTCCTATTCTTGGTCTGGTAAATATTACATCAGTTCGCCTAGATTTTGTTGTCGATGGCCAGTTACCGATAATGGGCTTAATTAAATGAAGCTTGTTTTGCGTCTGGGCATCCCACAAGCACTGCCAGTGCATTTTCAGTCTTTTTCGTAAATAGGGCTTCATATCCATTGCAGCGACAGCCGCGGATGAAGTGTCAGTGTCTGCGCGGACAGATGTGGCCAACTCGTCGGCCAGTACATTGCCTGCGATGTCCCTGTGCCCTGGGACCCAGCATATGACGATCTTCTGGTTGGAAGCATAAATGGTGCACAAAATTGAATAAAGCGATGCAATCACAGGATTCTTGTGTTTTTTGAGAAATTTCAAGGCTTTCAAGACGCTTAAAGAGTCTGTGTATATGATCGCCCTAGATATATTTAATTCCTTAATATGTTTAACAGCTGCCAGTATTGCATAAGCTTCGGCTGTAAAGATGCTTGTTTCTGGGCGCAAAACTCCGGCTTCCGAGAAAGATGGGCCGATGACTGCGTAGGATACGCCATCATGAGACTTAGATGCGTCTGTGAAAAATTCAGGGCATGAATATTTGTGCTGTAATGCTAAGAATGACATGTGGGTATGTGCAGCAGGCGCGTGTTTTGTAACATCTACAAAAGACAGATCGCACTCAATAAGCTGCCACTGCCACGGTGGATGCTGTACAGCGGGAGCCATTAGACGATGTTCGGAGAGTGTGACATCCATTTCCTCCGCCAGACCTCTAACACGAAATGAGTAGGGCTCTCTCACAGAAGGACGATTATGAAACAGACGAGAACTGTCAGATCGTTTATGGTGGAATATGTTGGATGTGCGTTGTTTTCACTTACTTTAAAAAAAAATACACGAAGGCTGCGTAGGTCCTCTGAAAGTGAAGCGACCATTCGTTAGACTCCACATAAAGGCTTTCAACGGGGCTTGTTCTGAAGGCTCCCGTAGAAAGGCGAATTGCTAGGTGATGGATTGGATCAAGCATCTTCAGAGTGGCTTGTGTCGCGGACTGATAAATTATGGCCCCGTAATCTAGGCGTGTTCGTATAAGGTTTTTATACAAATTCAGTAGGCACTTTTTGTCACTACCCCATGTAGTGCGTGAGAGTACCTTTAAGATGTTCATCGTTTTCATGCACTTGTTTCTCAGAGATTTCACATGTGGCACAAACGTCAGCTTCGCATCGAGGATCAGGCCTAGAAATTTATGCTCTGCCGCTACAGGTAATCGCTGACCATGTAAGTCAATTTCGGCATTAGGGTGGTGGCCCCTCTTTCGAGAAAAGAGAACACAGGTGCTCTTTTGTGGGTTTAACGAGAACCCGTTTTCATCTGCCCATTTGGACACCTTGTTCAGGCCAAGCTGGACCTGTCGTTGACAGATGGCGAGATTGCATGATTTAAACGCTATCTGAATGTCGTCAACATATGTAGAATAAAACATAGTTCGTGGGATACTAAGAGGCAACCAGGTCATTTTTATAATGAAAAGAGTACAACTGAGTACACCACCTTGTGGCACTCTAGTCTCCTGCACGAACGATCGCGATAGAGCATTTCCAACCCGTACACGAAATGTGCGGTTTGTCAGGTAATTTTCAATTATATTTAGCATCCTGCCACGTATGCCTAAGTGTGAGAGGTCTCTTAATATTCGAAATCGCCACGTGGTAACTGATTGTGCACAAAAGCCTCACGGATTTGTGCCTCGATGCGTATGAGATGGTCAGTGGTCGATCTACCTTCTCGAAAGCCGCACTGGTATGGGTCTAGTAACTTATTTGCCTCTAGAAAATGCAATAGGCGACAGTTAATCATTTTTTCAAACACTTTACAAAGAGCAACTTGTCAGTGCTATTGGTCTGTACTTGAAGCACAGGATGGGTCTTTGCCTTGTTTCAGAATTGGGATTATAATAGCCTCCTTCCAAGAAGATGGGATCTCGCCAGAAAACCATATAGTGTTGTAAAGGGAAAGAAGCGCTTTTTGTGTGTGGGAGGGTAGGTGTTTTAACATCTCATATAGTACTCGATCTGGACCAGGCGCAGACTTATTGCAACTGTTTAGGGACGCCAGTAGTTCTGCTAGGCAAAACGGTTGGTTATAGGCATCATTCCTTGTACATTTCCGTTCCAGCTTTTGTTTTTCTATTTGTGCTTTGTACTTTAGGAATGTATCGGAGTAGTGTGAAGCGCTCGATACGTGTTCAAAATGTGCGCCGAGGGAGTTAGCTTGATCTTCCAGGTTATCTCCTTGGGTGTTTACCAGAGGTAACGGACACGTTTGCTGGCCTTCAATTCTTTTCACCTTGTTGCACACTTTCCCTTCATCTGTGTAAGAATTGATACTGCAGATAAATCTTGCCCAGCTCTCTCGCCTTGCTTGTCGGCGCGTTCTCCTTCCCTGGGACTTTACGTTCTTGAAGTTTTCGAGGTTTCGAGGTTTTCTGCTGTCGGATATTCGCGAAGCATGCCCCATGCTTTGTTCTGCATTCTCCGCGCTTTCTTGCATGCATCGTTCCACCAGGGAACACGGCGTTTGGAGCCTGTTGCGCTGGTTTCAGGGATACATTTAGAGGCGGCATCGATTAAAAAAGCTGTGAAGTACTTTACAGCGTCATCTATGCTTAGAGCAGACATGTCTGACCATTTTATGTTAGTGAGGGTTCGATACGGTTCCCAATCGGCTGAGTCAACCTTCCATCGAGGAGCCTGCGGAATTGCGTCATTTTGAATTGGTGCACTCAGGACTATTGGGAAATGGTCACTTCCGTAAAGTTTTTTTAATACATTCCATTTTAAATAGGGTAAAAGCGTCGGAGATGCAATACTAAGATCAATGGAAGAGTATGAGTTGTTGGCGAGGCTAAAATACGTGGCTCCCTTCGCATTCAAAAGACATGTTCCAGAGGAAAAAAGAAACTGTTCAATAAGGCGACCTCGCGCGTCACAGCGAGAGTCACCCCATAGACTGCTGTGGGCGTTGAAATCTCCAACAACTAAAAACGGTTCTGGTAGTTCATCAATTAACGAATGAAATTGATGTTTATGCAGCTGGAAGTGCGGGGGTACGTACAGAGAACAAATGGTGATTAGTTTATTTAAAAGAACGGCTCGGATAGCAACTGCCTCGAGTGATGTTTGAAGCTTTAAATGTGTACACGCTACAGTTCTGTCAACTATGATGGCTACGCCACCTGATGACGCCGCAGCATAATCGCGGTTCTTTCGGAAAACGACGTGGTGACGGAGATAGTATGTGAGGGTTTTAGGTGTGTGTCCTGTATACACAGCAGCTTTGGACCGAGTTCGTGGAGAAGTTCCTGTACGTCATCGAGATTATTCAGAAGGCCTCTGATGTTCCACTGTAATATTAGTGGCTTCATATTAAACATAAAGTGCTGCAGTGTGTACACTGAGAAAGTGCTAAGTGTTCACGTGTGTTGTTTTATCTTTCAGGAAACAGGCCCGTCATCCAGCCTCGTTATTAACTTTTTAGTTTTCTTGGCGCGGTCCAGAGAACCGCGCCGGTCCTTAGGCACTGGATGCCCGCATGTGCGAGCTGGTGGTTCGAGCTTGGGGCCTCGGCTGGTGGGAAGAGGCCTTGAGGCCCGAAGACCCTGGAGTCGCCGGGCTCTGCTCGTGGGTCGGCGGAGTAGGCTGTGCTACTGCCGCCGCGGGGGCAGGGGCCACAACCGACGGCTCACTCCTGCGTGGGCCGGAGGAGTAGCGGGGGCCGGTGCGGCGCGCTGCTTGCCCCCTTACGCGCCGCATCAGCATAAGATGTGCTGTGGAAGACCGAACATCTTTTTCGCGCCTCTCTAATGAGATGTTTTCTCGTACTTTAAGTGAAACGATAGCCTTTTCTTTTTTCCATGTAGAACATGATCTTGAATACGCGGGGTGGTCCCCGTTGCAGTTCACACAATGAGGTGAGGCTTCACAGTTATCGGCACTGTCATCGTTTGAGCCACATCTTGCAGAGGTGGGGTGTCCTTTACATGTGTGTGAACTATGGCCGTATCTTTGACAGTTGAAGCATCTGCGCGGATTCGGTATGTATGGCCGGACTCTCAGTTTTGTATAACCTGTTTCGACGGTCTCAGGCAGTTCGCTGGATGCAAATGTTAGGATGATGTGTTTGGTGGGCTTCTCTGTGTTGTCCCGTCTTATCTTAATTCTCTGGACATTTACCACGTTTTGGTCTTTCCAGCCGTCAAGAAGTTCGGTGTCTGTCAGACTTAGCAGATCGTCGTCAGAAACGACTCCACGAACAGTGTTCATTGTGCGATGCGGGGTTACACTAATGTTGAAGGTTCCGAAAGATGTTAGTGTAGGCAATTTTTTATACTGCGTACGGTCTCGCAGTTCAAGCAGCAGATCGCCGCTGGCCATTTTGGTTGCTCTGTATCCTGGACCAAGTTTCTCTGTCAAGCTTTTTGCGACCAGAAAAGGAGAGATGGTCCTTGCTTTTTTCTTCGGTGCTGTCACTGTGTATGACGTGGAACTTAGGGAATGTTTTCTTCGTTGAAAAGAGTTCAAGTGTAGCTTCGGTGCGTAGCCTTTAAGGCTACGATCAGATGGTGGAAGGGATGCTTTAAACATACTCTAAGTGTTTGTTTTCGGCAGTGGTGCCAGCCACCCACCACCGAGCCCAACGAGGGGGACGCGACAGGAAATGTGAAAATACAAGTGCTGCCATCGCCAGCTGTACACCACTACTACAACCTGATATGATGAACCGAGACTGGGTCATCCACACAAGGTTAACCCTAGCCGCCAGGAAATTCGGAAGTAAATGGAAAAAAGGAGAAGACAGGAAAGATTTAAAGTGAGCAAAAGACGAAGATCTAGGTAGAAATAGAGATAGGAAAAGGCGACTGCCGATTTCCCCTGGGTGGGTCAGCCCAGGGGTGCCGTCTACGTGAAGCCGGGGCCAAAGGGGTGTGTTGCCTCAGCCGGGGGGCCTTAAAGGTCCAATTACCCAGCATCGGCTAAACCCCCAGGATCCCCCCTTTCCCTGGACACGGCAAAGCCACGCACGGCGAGGCGTGGGAGGGGGGTAGAAATCCCCCCGTTAGCTCGGGTCCGTGGTGTCGCTACGCACCAAACGCCTGCTTGCGCAGACGCCCCTGCGGGGGAGCGCGGATCCTGAACGCTTCCGGGTCGATTTTCTCCACGCGCTCAAATTGGCCGCAGACAATCGGGCCCCAGACGCGCGCGCAGATCGCATAGTGCCGCAATATGGAGACACCTGCACCGTAGATTGGTGGATAGCTTTCCACTCACGGCAGAGCAGGGAGAAGGCAACGCGGTCGGTCTGAACAGCCGCGCGCTGTCGCTGCCTGTCCGCTTTAAAAATACGCTTGGCTGCTTGCGGGATGCCCGTTGCAAGTGAACGTGCCTTAACAGAGTACAGTGCGTATTACTGAAGTTTTAGTTTTCGTTTGCTTGGCAAATGGTGGTTCGTGCAAATAGTTTATTTCATATGAAAACAAGTTTGATTATCTGACTTGGCTAATTAGTCGGGCCAGGGCTTTGCTGTGTTAGTGCTGATGCAATGTTATTTTGCGCATCCCTCCAATGCCCTGAACCACCCCAACAGGTGTAGCGATAATGACGAAATTAGCCTTACATTGCCTTGAAAAACAGTAGCCACGACAGCCTTGATTACATTAGTGGCGTGTTGAAACTATGGTCACACTCTTTTAAAACAGATGGTCACCATCGTTGCAGCAGTAATGCTAAATATTGTGCTGAAGTTGTTGTCTAGAACCACTATTAACATCGTACGCTTTCCGCCATTATTGCATTTCTTCAGAGGCCAGGTTTCTTATGCACAATTTTTTTGTTTTCGTTCTGCAAACCTAGCTGTATACTTCTCCTCGGAAAAAGCGCTAAAATAATGGAGAAGCGAGCTTTCCATTAGGCGCTGTAAATCGACATGTTATATTCAAGAAACAGCTTTCCGGGCAATGCTGTCCTAAACAGTTGGCCGGCTCTATTGCAAGAAATGTTATATAAAACTCACCTGGCACCTTACGCATTTCCCTAAGATGACTCAAAGGCGAAAACAATCTTATCCTTTTTCTCGGCAAACTCTATTGATACCCCTCCACTCCTCTCACGAAACCTTTCTGCATTCAACTTGGTTGCGCAATGCTTCCGAGTTCGAAGCGATTCGAAGTTTTCTGCGCCTCACGTGACTTTCGGAGCCTCGTGGATCAGTCCGTCTTAAAGCAAGCCATTATCTTTCACTATCTTACATCTCATGTGGTGTGTGAAGCTACAAATTTTCATGACTGTGAAGCCAATTTACGTCTCAAGTCGCCATTATCAC